>SNQJ01S0183442.1:0-30069 GCA_010110895.2 Picea sitchensis | reverse complement strand
CAGTAGTAGCAACAACAACATCCATCACCTTCAGCTTAGTCATGTATCAAAGATGGTTCTTGATCCATGAGGTAATGAGTCCAGGTATCATGGTATGTGTCACTCTAATCCTCAAAACCTTTGAATATGTGCATTTAATTCCTTTGTTTCTAACAGGTGATTGGATCTTATACTTGTCCACTTGACCATGTCTGGGGGGAATGACAGGATTCCCTAGCAAGCTTGTGCCCATAGATTTTGAGTTGCCACTAGGGGGATTTCTAAAAAGTCATCATCCATTCTTGTCATACATACCATTTTCCATCTTATTTCCCACTCGTCCATCCCATTACACCGGTATGGGCATAGGGTTGGCCAATTATTTAGGGGTTGTACCCTACCTTGTGGGAAGAATGGCCTAAAAGGCCTGGGGGGTAAAAGAAGTCAACGATAAAATACTAAGAATAAAACTTCGAGATGCTTCGCCCATGGATCCCCGAGAAAGCAATAAAAATCTTCTCAGCAAGAAACAGAGGGACCCATAAAAAATAATAAAACAAGACCTAGTTGAGGGATAGGGGGTCTCATCACGAGTCAACCTATTAGGTCCATGGGCATCTAGCGGTATGACACTACCAACATCTGGTCACCATGCCAGGGTAGTGGCTCTTGGTTCCATAGCCAAGAGAAAGGGGGTCTCATCACGAGCCAACCTTCTATTTTTTGCGAAATTCTTGTAGCTAACATTTCCACCATTGGTCACCAAGCCAGGGCAGTGTCCCTTGACTAGATTCTTGAGAGAAAAAATAAATAAAAAGATAAAAAAACAATAAGACAAGACTTGGTTAGAGAATAGGGGGTCTCATAACAAACCATCCTATTAGGTCCATGAGCATCTAGCTTTATGAAAATACCAACATCTGGTCACCACACCAGGGTAGTGTCTCTTGGTGGCATAGCCAAGAGAAAGGGGGTCTCATCACGAGCCAACCTTCCCATTTTCATGAAATTCTTGTGGCTAACATTTCCACCACTGGTCACCAAGACAGGGAAGTGTCCCTTGACTAGATTCTTGAGAGAAAAAAGAAATAAAGATAAAACAAATGAATGGGCTTGGAAACATTTGCATCCATGACAGGTGAAACTCACCCTTTATAGAGGTATCCACCGGTAAGCCATCCCTGCTATCATTGCACCTTTTTCCCAGGCATCCCCATCCACCTCACCCACTTACATGACTTGGATTTAATCCTTTCTAGAAACATCCCTCTTCCAGTGGACACTAGCCCAATAGGATTCCCTGTCACTTGAACTTCCTCCAAACTTGCATTATAGACTTGTATAATGTTTTTGGGCACTTGACTGGGGTAGAGGGGTTTTATGAAAATCTTTAATAATATTGATGATTAGATGTGATTGAAATTTCTATGATCCCTGTGACTTATGAGCCCATGGAGGGCGTATCTGTTGATGTGCAAAATCATGCCCGATGGACAGGTACACATGGGGAGATGATTAGTTCGGGAATCCATGGGGCTAAAGAGCCCACCAGATGGATGTTGAGACCCCATCAGGGGGAAGAGACATGGAAGAGTGTTTGCACCAGGGAAGAGCAGAAGGATCCACTAGAGGCAGCTAAGTAGACCTGCACCTAGGGGGGTTGTGCCCTCTTCATTGGAACATTGGCCCTGGAAGGCCTAGGATGTCACCCAAGAGGTTCATGATGTCATCCTTGCTTCATGGACATTTTGGTAGACATACAGGGCAGTTTGGCATGTGTGGCAGGTTGGAGAATCCCAAGGAGGGATAGCGTTTTGCTCCATGAGGCTGCATTTTCCCTAGAAAGGGATAACATCACCCTATAAGGGGCATGACGTCTCGCTTTTGCTTGATTAGGGTTTAGTTTATAACATTTTAATGTAAAACAATATTATTGTGTATTTTGGCCTTGTCGGTCTATTGATGACCTAAAAAGTAATTAAGGTCATTGCTACTGTATAAATTGAGGGTTTTTACTCTCATTTTTTCATCATATTGGACTCACACATTAGTGAGGTCTGAAATTTGCGCCCTTCTTAGGGTTCTTGGCTGAAATTTTGAGGCGCACTTGTTAAAGGAAGACTTTTCTTGGCATTTTTGGCATTTCTCTTGGTGGAATGTTTACAACTAGGGTTTTGCTACTTGAATGCATGGTTATGTGTAATGTTCCCAAGACAATATGCCCAGAAACATCACGGTTTTGGGTGTCTTTTTAAACTTTCACTGGTTGTGGTATTTTGTCAAACACTTTGTTGATTTACTTGTTTGTTATGTGTTTACTTGCAGGTTGACCTCTTGATTTAGGCCTTAGGGTTTATGTTCAATAATCACACATAGATCTGAATATTTAATCAATGAAAGTACAAGATACACCAAATATGGAACCAATAGCAAGATCTGACCTTTATTAATATAATGAGTAAGAACCTGCTACAAGAGTAAGGCCGATCTGGAATGCTCAACATATGGCTCCAATAAGCACAATAGAAGCTGCTACAAAATGCTCCAAATAGAATGCTACAAGACTCCAAAGGCTGAATAACAATGAAGACCATTGCAAGAATAGATCTGAGCTGTATGAAGTGCCAAGCCCCCAAGATGGAAGATGCCACACCCTCCTGGAACATTGAATAGCCTCAACAATTCATCCCTGCTGTCAAATATGCCCAAACCCTCTGGTAAATATTCCAAATAGTAGATCGAGTAAATGCAAGAACAACCTAGATGCTCAAATATCCAAAATCCCTCTCAAAGTGTAAGGATATAGCCTCCCTCCAAGGAATTTTGCACCCCCCTGGATGCCTGAAACCCTAGATAATTCAGCCTGTCTCCTATAGGTCTCAAAATGCTCCACAAAACTACTAGAATGATAGACCAGGGCTTGGTTACCTCCCTGGTGAATTCCCAAGCAAAATGATGAAGATCTGATCTACCAAATGGCTAAAATCCCTTTCTAAAGTGTGATCCTCTCCTCCAATTCATCCCATGCATCCAATAAATCAAATGACACATAAAACTCCACTAGAATGAACTAGATATAATGTCCACGACCCTGCAATGAAAACCCAGGTGCTAGAATCTCCAGAAGCCCTGCCAATCACTTGCAACGAATTTCCCTCAATGGATGGTGTGCCCCCCTTGCTGGAAACCCCCAATGGTGCACCTTCCTTCTCTTGTTGTGCCTATGGCTGGTGTATAACCCTCCTGCACTGAGTAGACATGAAATATAATGGTGTGGGGGAGTATTTCATCCCTGAGACCAAGCTTGGGACAAGCTAGGTGGAATCTTTCACCACCGAATCGTCCTCTAGGGTTTTTTTAAGTCAAAACCCTCAAAACCCCAATGCATGGGCTCTCTAGCTAGAAGCCAGATATCAAAATGATAATCATACATGAATGAATGAGAGCATAGAGGCCCTTGTCTTTTCTTTATACTTTCTTCTCACCTTGTCTCTCCAAAGTGACTTTTCTTTTTTAATTATTAATTAATTAATTAAATCACTTTAATTAATTAATTAACCTTTTTACCTCTGAAAAGAATATTATCTCTCCTTATGGCTTCCCTGGACACTGAAAGTCACTTCTCATCATCCTATCATGTAGTGTTGTTCCTCCCGATTCCAATGAGCTATTACACTGAGCGGTTCCTCCAAGTAATGTGCCCAAAATGACCTCCTCAATGCATTTAATTAATTTATAGCTCAAAATACTCAAAATCATGGAAATCGTCGGAATGCAACGGAACCAAACTCGATCTATGCAGAATGGATCATAATGATGAAATAGGATGAACGATGCAATATGGATCCCAAAATATCCCTCAATAGCACATGTACCCGCTATAATGTCCAACTGGCTACTCTGGTCATCATAACATCCTGTAATACCTTGATGTTCCAAAGTGGGGACATTACATTATGTAAGTGAATTTCTGAAACACTTCTTAATTGAATGGTTATAGTTTTGTTTACTTTCATTTGTTATTATAATTTGTTGAATCAAACCCTAGGTGACAAGCACTAGTTAATGTCCTTGTCTCATGTCCCTACCAAGTTAAGAGTTATTTTGATTTTGCTTAAGTAAGATAGAGCCTTCCCATAGCAACACTCTATCTCTACTCTACTAAGCTAGCCATTTTTCTCTTGTTATTGATTTAAGAAGGAGGAAGACGCATCAAGGCCTAGGGTTTCTACACCTTGATGAGCCATTTTCCCCTAGGGTTTGTTTGATGAAGCCTTGTTCTAGCAACACTTCACCTTATAACTCTCTTGTCTTTAACCCTATGAACTCTTTCTCAAGGTAACCGATTTCATATTGCCAACAATCTAAAGACGGAGCAGAAAGCACTAAGGTCTAGGGTTTCTACACCTTAGTGAGCCTTTCTCCCCTAGGGTTTCATTGTTGAGGCCTTGCCTTAGCAACACTTCAACATTTAGGCCTCTTGTCTTTGGTATTTTATTATCATTTAATCTTTCAACCTTTGCGGCCTCTTTTGAATCCATATGCCCTAGTAGCGTACTAGTCTAAGACCTCTTGCATTGATTAACTTGATCACAAACAAACTTCTAAACTTTGAACAAATTCTAACTCTTACTAACCCTAGCCTAGACTAATCCTATTAACCCTATTGCTGTCGTCACCTTCTTGTGGTATAAAACACCTTTGTGCAAAATTTGTTTTACCTTTAAAGCAATTGAATGATTGGTTAAGGCATTGTTTCTAAAGTGTCAATATTGTTACATTGAATGGAAAAGTTTCTTTAGCATTTATTGAGAAGTGATGTTGTAATCATTTCTATTGTACAAACATTGATTTATTCATCAATATTATTGCTCAATTGCTTATTATCAGAAATTCATTGATTATATGTAGTACTAACCAACATGTAAGCTTGCACATGTATATTTTCTTGGATGCTTTGTCTCGGGTAGGTACACTTATTGGTTACTACTTCCGGTTATCTTTTATCTTCATTGGATATTAAACTGGACATTCTGTTTAGGTGGTGACTTGTGAGGGGAATATTATCACTTAGCCTTCTTAAGCCTTTTTCCTTCTCAGAACCCCAAGTCACTGGGGACGTCTCCCCGGGCCTTACCTCCCTAAACAGAAAGAACCTTCCCATTGAGGTGACATTGGTGGGATTGGTTTAGTTACGCTAGTTTGACCTCCTTTCATCCGTCTATTATTGTTGGCCCTTGACCAGGTTTTGTGGAAATTTTGGTCATGTTTGACCAATTTTGGGACTTTGACAGGCTGGTCGAAGGCGGGGCGCAAGTCGAAGCGGAGATCACGGGATCTTGGCCCCTTTTTAGGGAAGTTTTGGGATTAGGGTTTTTGTAACAGGTATGGGGATGTCGGCCCATGGGTTTACCCATGTTTAGGCCCTTTTTGTAATGTATAAATGAGTAGCTAGGTGATGTAGGTAGTAGATCTAAGTACTGTTGTGCTAAGTGCATGTGGTTGTAAGAAGCTTGTGTGTAGATTGTAAGAAGGCTTTGTGCTGTAACCTAGCTCGAGGAAGGAGGATCTGGTGAAGTGCGTGCAGATCTCCTGTCCTATGTGGAGTAGGATCTTGTGGCTCTGTGCATGTAGATGATTGAAAAAAGACAATAAAGAGAAGAAGAGTTGGTGGACGTAGCCCTAGGCTGGGGATGAACCATGTATATCCTGTGTTATGGTAGTTATGTGTGATTGGTGTGATTTATGCTTTGTGCTTACCTTCATGAATGTTTAGATACATATGATATGATAACTTAGTGCTTAGTCATGTGAATGAATGCTAGATCTGATTTATCTTTAGATGCTAAGTGCTTGAATGTGTTATATCTTGTTGAATACTACGCTACTATGTAATTAGGGTTTATCTGTGTTGTGAATAAGGGTTAATTACTAATGAATGACAATTGATAAGTGCTCTGTTAGAGTGTTGTAATCACAAATCTATGTCCCAGCTAGGTTGTAGACACTTGAGTCCTACAACCATCCTTGCCTCTACCTCAGGTGAGACTTCATCTGTTTTGTAGGTGTTTCCCAAAGGGCCGATAGTTAGGGTTTTGTTGGTGAGTTGTTGAAGTGTTGAATCCTAGGTATGCCCCTGTGCCAACAAATGGTTCCGTTGATGGGACCTGAAACTGTGATTGATAGGAACTGAGGAAAAGAGAAATATCTATGCATAGATCGGTTTCCCTAGTGCACAGTATTCTACTTGACTTGCGAAGCTCCATGCTAAGAAATGAATCAGATCTGAAGAAAAGAGGTAAGATCTTAAATCTTTGTGCTCTGATAAAGGTAAGATAAGTGCAAATTTTTATTTCGAAAGTATGGATCTAGGTATGTTTGATAAATTGTGTTCTAGCCTAAAAACTAGGAAATAACTAGAAGAAACAAGATTTGATATGCATAGATCTGATAGAAATTGTGAAAGATATGTTATTCCTATGCATAGAAAGGATTTTTGGACTAACAAATGGATGCATGATCCTAGAAAGAATTTTTTGTAGGTTAGTTATTGTGATCCTAGTGCACAGTACAGGAAAGGTTGGGGATCATTTAAGAAAAAGAGAGGATTAAACCTTTTTTACAGTTGCAGAAGACTGGGGCATCTTCCTAATGAATGCACTGGTAGAAGACCTAGTTGTCTTTTTTGTAAATCTATGGACCATGAAGTTCCGGATTTCCCTAGAATGATTGCTAAAGTAGAGAAGATGAATATGAGACAAGAAAACCTTAAGGAAGGCCAAGAAACTAACACTATGGCAGAATCCCAGAAATAATAAGAGACTATATTATTACAGATGAAATAAATCTTGAATGATCACAGAGACACCAATCTATTAGAGATCTTAAAAGAAAAAGAGTGCATAGAAACAAGATTAGGAGACTTTGACATAAACTTTGTTTTGTATGAGGAAACACAGATGAATATCATGACAGAAAGAACTTGGGAAATTTTGGGAAATCCTGTTATGATTCCTTCATTGGGAGGAATAGGATTATTTAGAGGAAAACTGATAGCCCTATGTGGAAGACTTACCCAGATATCTATGAGTACTCATGGAACTTTGACAGAGGAATAATTTGAGGTCATTAAATTTGTTGACAACAATGCCCCATTTGCTATTTTGATAGGAAAAACTTGGATTGAGAAAGATCAGATCCGAAGAAAACAAGAAGAGGAAGCTCTAGAATAGAAAAAGGAAGAATTAAGAAATTTCATGACTAGAAGAATAACGCACTTACTTAAAGAACAAAAATACCATTCGAAGCTACTGAGGACCAGAGATCTAGACGTCGGAGTTGAAAGAAAACAAGAAGACTTGAAACACCTGTCTTTATAAGAGAGTAGAGAAGCTACTCTAGAAAAAGAAGAAGTATTACCCTCGAACCCTATGAAATAATCTCATCAGCGCAAAGTTACTATGTTAAGTATAGATAAGAACAAAAATGGAAAAATGAATACCGAGACGTAGATCACTGGAAAAAAGGCTAGAAATATCAGGAAGAATAAAACAAAGATAGAAAAATTGCAAGAGGCACCAGAAAGGACTTCGTAGAAAGAAGGTTTACATAAATTGAACTTCACTGAATTATAAAAAAAGTGCAAAGTGGCACTTCGCCATGGCAAAGAAATATGACCGTTAGATTGACGCTCCCGAACGGTTAGAACAATAGTTATGATCAGAAATCTCGCCACTAAATCGTTGGGACCGCACCATAATGGATGGAACTGCATTGATTAAGGATTTTTGACCCATTGGAAGAATCTGTTACGACGTTGTTTATTTATCCCATCGAATGTTGCACCGAGAAAACTTTTGTGAATTATATCCGAGCCCACAAATAATTCATTGTTATCACGTTGTGCCTATTGAGACTTCGCCAACTACTCTATTACATTGAGTGTTTGATCACCGACCTGAGATACCTGATCTCGAGCATGCATGTCGGACGAACTCAGCGCAGTAGAAAATTCTGTCGAAGAAATTCTAATCGACCTTATGGTTGAGAGGGTGATGTTCATAGGAGTTCAAGATTCATCGATGCGAGGAGTGCAAGCCTCCCCGTCGACTTCTCATGGATCTGGACCATCCCGAGCTGCGACCGAGAAACGAACCAAGCATCGTGATGACTTGGAAAATGCGAAGCTAATCCCATCCATCCTGCCCGACTACATCCTGCCTCTGGCTGGCGTGGTGAGTCGTGATAGCGTCCCAAGGGACTTCGACTACATGATGATTACTACGTACCTCCCGAAGGGGATACGCGCAGTGAAGCCACAACTAGATAAGATTCAGACCTTGAAGATCAATGACTATAACCTAGGATATCGCAAGAGCTATGGCATGCTCACACCTCACAAATATTTGATCAAGACGAAGGGAAATAAGTCGAAGATCATTCCCCAACCATGGACTATGGACATCGCGAGGTCCATTATTCTGAATGTAATGAATATACCCCATTGTGGAAGGCACTAGGAGGTTAATGTGTGTGTTAAGCTCCTTCTTTCATGCTTCCATGGTGGTTATCTATGGCTAGACAGACGCATCACCGTCGATCCGACGCTGATCCATCGGATTACTAGATTGAGCATGCAAGGACTAGACCCACAAGATTTTTACCCAGGAAAGGTTGCAGACCACGCCCTGGCACAGACAATCAAAGACACCTATGGAGATGTGGAAAAGGGGAAGCGGGGCTACAAGGTATCCTCCATCCAGAATGGCGTAGTGTGCCTAGCTTGCCAATTGATCACATGTAAGCTAGTAAGAAAGAACAGACCCACGCAGGTCACAGGGTTCGTTGTTGATCTCATGGGAAAATGTGTGGAAGGGCTACAAATGAACTAGGCGAACTACCTTATCAACCAGTTAGAGAAGGACTGTTGCAAAGCTCAGGATCAAGGCTATGAGTTCCATTTCAGTTGGCTGTTGATCCTCATCATGTTCATTTCTTGGGAGATGTTGGAAGGTGCGACCTTTCCTGAGATTGAACCATCTAAACCTCTAGCCACGAAGTTCACCACACTCTGGTACTCAAGTGACATGGGGAAAAATGGAAGTCGAACACAGTGCTCCACACCTACTACATGTAGTTGAAGAGGTCTATTGAGTCCTTCCCTCGAATGACACCGAACACCCTTCACAGGTTCAGGTCCTATGCGAATTTCCACGTAGATAGACATTTTATTTATATCACTGCACGTGGAGACGAGCACAAAGAAGAGATGTATAGTTACTATAAGCTCACAGAGGAGGACATGGAAGAAATAACTAAGGAATGGCCTCCAGATTTCCTTATCCCAGTTGACCAGGTCAAACTGTTTGACCTCGACCTAATCTGAATTTCGGTGGTTACTTGCGAAGAGTACGATATACGTGGAAGTAGCAGAAGAAAGAAGATGGAAGAGGTACAAAAACTGAACAATGCATCCCAAGAGACTGCTTCAGATTCATCGTGAGGAGGAGGTGATGGAAAAGTAGACAAAGAAGAGCATAATGGAGAAACAGACAAATAGAAGCAAGGTGAAGTAACACCACCTAGGGATCCCATTAATGAGGCTGAAGAATCCAAGAAAATAAAGGTTCCCCCAACGAAACCTACATCGCTGAAGAAGTCCAAAGCTAGTAAACCATAGATGTAGAGTGTGATCATGAAGGATGAAATCAACCTAATCATTGCTACCATGTCAGACACCTCGGAATATATCTTACAACGCCGTGAAGAAAAACAAGAGACCATGTATGAAAGGATTGAAGCAGAGCTGAGAGGAGTACAACAAGCCCTTCACTCCAACCTTGTAGTGTCTACTGTGCCACTGCCATCAGAAGAAACAGAGCTGGGAGATGAGCCTGCCCAACTCCGTAGAATAGAATATGCGACCGAAACTCACCTTCGTTGTGTCCAAGAATAAAAAGAACAGGCCACAAAGGCCCTGAAGCAAGCACAAGAGGAAGTCATAGAGCAACGTCGGGTTGCACAGTAGGAAAATGACTACTGCAAGGTAGCTAGAGAGGTAATGGGGGGGCCTAGAGGGACCATAGTGATAATAGTGGAGGCCATTCAATACAAGGTGGAATAGGTCCACTATATTATTAAATAAGACCCACTATGGTAATTAGATATAATAAATGGGTAATTAGATATAATAAGTGTAAGACTTCTTAGAAGGTTCTACTTATAGAAGATTCCTCCTCTAGAATGTTCTTAGGTGATGGTAGCACTATATAAAGAGGTTCAAGTAATGTAATGGGACATTAATAGAAATATTGTGTTTGGAGCTGAAGCTCATTAGGATGAATCCCCCTCGAAGAGGCAAGTGAACAGGAGAGGATCCCTTCCATAATAGGATCCATTGTATGGTGTTTCCCTACCTCAAGGGTTTGGTAATAATATAGTGTGGTTTCTTCTATATTGATTTGTGGATATATTGTGTATTCAATATTTTTGGTGATTATATTTGTGTATCTATTCAGGTTCTTAACAAGTGGTATCAGAGCACTTTCCTTGGCAGACATTGTGGGCAAATATTTTTTTATTTTTGCAGATTTGTTTTCGGAGAAGAAAAAATAGGGCCACGACATTCCAGAAAATTTTGGTATATTTCTGTAAAACATTTGCCAAAACAGGTTGTAGATATGAGTGCCTATCAGAAAAACACCCAATTWAAAAAAACAAATCGTCCAAAACAGAGTCCGGGAACTCAAGATATTGAAGTTTTTAAATCTGCAATTTTTCAGTGTTTTTTCTGCGGACGACGACGTGATTTTTTTTATTTCTATAGCATCTGGAGGCCAAATTTACCCAAAMAAATTATAGATCTGAGTTCCTCTCACAATTTCACCCAATTTCAAAAAACAAATCAGTGAAAACGAAGTCTAGGAAGTGAAGTTATGAGCATTTTAAATTCAACAGTTTTTCAGGGTTTTTCCGGAAAACGCCGTGATTTTTTGCAGTAATTTATTGTTCTATTTTTTGGGTTTTTTCATGAAGGATGCGGGAACGAAGAGTTCATAGGGTGATCATATGGATATTTCCTCTCAATCCCTCAAATAAATTCTTGAAGCATTCAAATCCCAATTGTATGACACATTGAATGACAAATTGGATGCCTTTGGAGATGGCTTCAATGATAGTTTCCATAGTATTCAAGATTCATTGGATAGCATGCTGGAGAGGTTTCTTATGGAAGACATAAAGGATGGGTATAATCAAGAAATATATGCTTGGAATTATCTCGATGCCGATTGCGATGATTGGTATATGGATAGTTGCAATTTTTGGGATGACAACTACTTCCATATTTTATTTGATGACTCTACTCCACCTTCTGTAGAGAACATCAATGTCCCACATCAAGAGCTAGTTATGATTACTAGTGTCCAACCTGCATATTCTACAATGGTATTGTTCCTTCCAGATTTAGCATTGACCCTTTCCCATTATTTGGCTGGATATTCTTATTTGGATCCACATGACAGGTGTCAGTATTGGGAGCATCATTTTCAGTTGGTTATTAGGTGTCAATATCTTCCGTGTGCAGTTCACATGAGCACTTGGACATGGGACCTTGGTTTACAATGGCGGTTGGACTACTTCAACATGGTGGCTTCTATTTCTCAATGGGACCCTGGTTCTCCAGTCTACTTCAACACTATGGTCCACACTTATCCATGAGACCTTGGTATATGGTTGTACATCAAGCGTTGAGGACAATGCTTTCATAAGGGGGATGGAATGTAAGGTAGCTAGAGAGGTAATTGGGGGGCCCATAGTGATAATAGTGGAGGCCATTCAATGTAAGGTGGACTAGGTCCACTATATTATTAAATAAGGCCCACTATGGTAGTTAGATATAATAAATGGGTAATTAGATATAATAAATGTAAGATGACTTCTTAGAAGATTCTACTTCTAGAAGATTTCTCCTCTAGAATGTTCTTAGGTGATGGTAGAAATATATAAAGAGGTTCAAGCAATGTAATGGGACATGAAGAGAAATATTGTGTTTGGAGCTGAAACTCATTAGGAGGAAGCCCCCTCAAAGAGGCAAGTGAACAGGAGAGGATCCCTTCCATAATAGGATCCATTGTATGGTGTTTCCCTGCCTCAAGGGTTTGGTAATAATATAATGTGGTTTCTTCTATTTTTCTTTGTGGATCTATTGTGTATTCAGTATTTTTGGTTATTATATTTGTAGATCTATTCAGGTTCTTAACAATGAACTCCAAGCGAAGTTCGCATAGGACATAGCGCAAATCCAGCAGGAGAAAGAATAACTGCTTGCAGAGCAGGTCAGAGTTAAAGAAGCAGTCAACATAGCACTTCACTCTGTGACAGGATAAGAAGAAAAGGAAGAAGACCCAGTGGAAATTCAGGTGGTGAGGCTTGCTGAAGACATCCAACAACTTCAATAGAGAATAATAGATCTAGAGCTACAAACAGTGTCAAGCACTCTGTAGGACGTGCGAGACCAGAGAGAAGTAACTACCTGGAGCGCAGTTGAGAGAATCAAAACATTAGCCTTGGAATGAAAACAAATCAGGAGTCGAAGTGCGCAAACTTATGAGTGACTTACAGAGGACCCTGAACTAAAGAAACTAGAGTCACAACTCTAGGAGGCAAAGAAGAAAGCAACAATAGTGCAATCACAGTTGAAGCTCCTGTCAGCAGTTGAGAGGATGAAAAGGTCCCAAGAACAGTGCACGGCTCAACAACAGGTCCATGCCGTACAAAGAAAAGTCATGGAAGTGACTCAGAAGCTCCAGCCAATCCAGGATGCAACTTTCCTACTTTTTGAGGAGATTGAAGGAAGAGGAGAAGAACTAGAAAAAGTAGTCACCACAGTCGAACAACGCTTGGAAGGACCTGTGAACGAGGTAGTTATTCAAGAGTTCATCGAGCAGGAGGTTCTGGCGAAGCAACAGGTCGAAGCAACTGGAGCTAAGCTCAAGGTGTTTGAGGCAGAGTTACCCAGATCAGATTGAATTGAGACGAGTCATAGGTAAGTGTTGGGAGCCTGTTGGCCCTTGACCAGGTTTTCTAGAAACACTGGTCATGTTTGACCAATTTTGGGACTTCTACAGGCTGGTCGAAGGCGAAGCACAAGTCGAAGTAGAGATCGCAGGATCTTGACCCCTTTTTAGGGCATTTTTGGGATTAGGGTTTATGTAACGGGTATGGGGATGTCGGCCCATGGGTTTATCCATGTTTAGGCCCTTTTTGTAATGTATAAATGAGTAGATAGGCGATGCACGTAGTAGATCTAAGTGGTGTTGTGCTAAGTGCAAGTCGTTGTAAGAAGCTTGTGTGTAGATTGTAAGAAGGATTTGTGTTGTAACCTAGCTCGGGGAAGGAGGATATGGCGAATTGCACACAGATCTCCTGTCCTATGCAGAGTAGGATTTTGTGGCTCTCTGCATGTAGATGATTGGAAGAAGACAATAAAGAGAATAAGAGTTGGTGGACGTAGCCCCAAGCTGGGGGTGAACCATGTATATCTTGTGTTATGGTTGCTATGTGTGATTGATGTGATTTATTCTTTGTGCTTACCTTCATGAATGTTTAGATACATATGATATGATATATTAGTTCTTAGTCATGTGAATGAATGTTAGATATGATTTATCTCTAGATGCTAAGTGCTTGAATGTGTTAGATCTTGTTGAATACTACGCTTCTCTGTAATTAGGGTTTATCTGCGATGTGAATAAGGATTAATTACTAATGAATGACAACTGTTAAGTGCTCTATTAGAGTTTTGTAATCACAGATCTGTGTCCCAGATAGGTTGCAGACACTTGAGTCCTGCAACCAACCCTTCCTCTACCTCAGGTGAGACTTCATCTGCTTCGTAGGTGTTGTCGAAAGGGCCGACAATTAGGGTTTTGTTGGTGCGTTGTTGAAGCGTTGAACTCTGGGTCTTTCCCTGTGCCAACAATTATCTTAACTACAAACTGTGCGATAACAATTTGGCACCGTTGTTGGAGAACACTGATTCAATTCTCCTCAAGACAACACTTCTCGGTAAGCCTTGTCTCTAGAGTATTTATCTTACAAGATTACTTGGCGAATCCACTTAGGGTGTTTTCCCATATCTTTTGATAGTTTCAAGAAAATTATCTAGCGACTCCACTAATGATGAATCCAACTATGAATTCACAATGGGATCCAAGGAACTACAAGACTTTATACATGAGTAAAATCTTGGGATACCCTAGACAAATGCTCCCGAAGTATGAAAAATGGCTCCCTAGATTCACTAGCAGTTATGGAGAAAGACCTGACTATCACATGAGTAATTTTTGGGCTTTCTTTAAGCTCCACCATGTTAGTGATGATGTTGAAGACTTGGTAATGAAACTCTTCTTTGCTACTCTACATGGAAATTCTAGAAGATGGTATGATAATCTTCCAGCTGCCAACATCACATCTATGGACCAGTTAGAAGAAGTATTTCTCATGAGTTGGGGCATGAAATTGAAAGATATCCAATTATTACTTAAAGGACTTGAATACATAAGACAAATGGAGGATGCGACTCTCAGAGATTTCAGAGTTAGGTTTCAAATGTTGCTATACTAGATTCCTAAAATCTATTGTCCTAAATACAAGTACCTTGTATATCTCTATACCAATGCACTTCTAGGGCATTTGAGCTTCCTCCTAAATAAAAAGGGTCCAAAAACACTCACAAAAGCTCACAACATGGCCATATTAATCGAGGTAAATATCTCCTTGTCCAAAGGAAAACACATTTCCTCTCTATGGACCAAAATCAATAACCATGCCTCAGACATTCTAAGTTTGAAAAAACTAGTTTCGCTTGAAGCCTTTACTGCTAATTCACAAGAAAGAAGCGAACAAGTTTTTAACTAGAAGAATGAAGACATGGTTGAGGAGCTGAAATTTAAGCAAAATGATGAAGTATCAACTTGTGCTCCTCCCTCTGATGAAGCCGTCCATGAACCATTTCATCCTGCACAGCAAAAGGACGATGAGGTTAGTTGCTTTTCTTTTCAGAATTCCAATGACACCTTGTTCCATGATTCAAAAAATGAAGGAGAAATGGAAGCCTTGAACAAAGTGGATATGCCTTGCTGTACAATTGAAGACGAAGGGGAAGTTCCTGAGGATGAAACAATAACACATGCTAAAAACACCCAAGTCCTCGAAGCTCCTACACAAGAAGAAACAGTAAGTTACCCTCCTCCCCAAGATTTGGATTATGCTATACTTCATGATGAGGGATATAAGGAGGATATAAATGAGTCCTTGAATGCTTCAAATCCTGCATGTTATGATACAAATAATGACATGGTTGATAACATTGATGAGTTCATACATGTTGGGAGATGTAGGTGGAATGTAGTTGGTTATGATATGGATCCCATCTATGACATTGAGAGTCATTTCCAAGTGTTGCCTTTGCAATTATCACATCAGATATTTCTTGACCAGTGGCAACAAGGAGATGAGACTTGTATCCATACTTTTCAAACACCTAAGGATGACCTAGTACCTTGTTTTCCTGATGATTTTTATGTCTTACCTTGAGGCTTTTGATGAGTACTCCTCTGAGTACTTGGATTCTTTCCATGAAGATGATTATCAACCACCACTGTGCTTGGATCTTGATAGGAGTAAGGACCTTCTTTGCTTAAAGAAGGATCCTTGTGATAAATTTCCCAGGCCACCTCCGATTACTTTGCTTTGTTGTGTCTCTAGAGGTGTGGTTGCAGAGTATGTTTTTGATGTTGAGTTTCCTCTAGGGAAAACCCTAGAGTCCAAGGGTTGGTTGAATACTACAAGTTTATGTATGTCATCTCAATATTTCAACTTTCCCTTGAGAATTTTCCAGTCGTCTACTAGATCCTCGTCAATCCCTTCCTAGACTTCAGAGTGTGAGGACGTCCTAGGTAGCCACTTTGCAACCCTTTTTAGTTAGTGTTATGAACCTTGGACTTTTCATGACCCCTTCTTGAAGTGGATTGAGTACTTTCCTCAGATATTGACTTGGCATGATTTTATCCTTCCCACCCGCCTCCATGAGTTAGACTTTGTGATTTACGATGATAAAATATATATTCTAACCCATGTCATTTTTGTGCTTGACTTATCACTGTTTTGGTTTATGATGAAGCACAAAGGAAGGTATTGTTGGGTGTTGCTGCATTGGTTTCATTGGTCATTTGACCATACCTGACATCCAACCAACAGGTAAGTGTTGGTAAGTAGGTAGGCATTTTTCATTCATTGTATATACCATTGCATTGCATGCTAGAGTAGTTTGTTTTCATACTTGTACATATGATAGATTTTATTTCAGTCTTATATATATATATATGAACTGGGGTGATATCACCACCCCAAATGATTATTGATGATTTCTATTGAGATCAAGAAGGTTACAGGTTATGCCATAGATGTTGAGGTTCTGATGCGCTCTACAGTGAACACATGTCCCCGAGTCGGAGCTAGATGTTATCCCCCACTTTTAGGGATAACTAGGATATTATGTCTTGAGGCCCACAGGTCCTAGCCATGGCGTGCTGAGAGCCAAATTGAATTGAGCATGGCCTTGGAGGGCCCATATTTTCTCCCTTTCAATGCCTCCACTTTTTCAGCAGCAACAACAACATCCATCACCTTCATCTTGGTCCTATATTAGAGATGGTTCTTGCTCCATGAGGTAATGAGTCTGGGTATCATGGTATGTGTCACTCTGATCCTCAAAACCTTTGAATATGTGCATTTAATTCCTTTGTTTCTAGTGGGTGCTTGGATATTATACTTGTCCACTTGACCATGTCTGGGGGGAATGAAAGGATTCCCTAGCAAGCTTGTGCCCATAGGTTTTGAGTTTCCACTAGGGGGGTTTCTGAAAATTCATCATCCATTTCCATCACACATACCATTTTCCATATTATTTCCCGCTCATCCATCCCATTACACTGGTCTGGGCATAGGGTTGGCCAATTATTTAGGGGTTGTACCCTACCTTGTGGGAAGAATGGGATAAAAGGCCTGGGGGGTAAAAGAAGCTGATGATAAAAGMCTAAGAATAAAACATTGAGATTCTTCACCTRGGGATCCATGAGAAAGCAATAAAAAGCTTCTCAACAAGAAATAGAGGGACCCATAAAAAATAATAAAACAAGACCTAGTTGAGGGATAGAGGGTCTCATCATGAGCCAACCTATGAGGTCCATGGGCATCTAGCGGTATGACACTACCAGGATCTGGTCACCCCGCCAGGGTAGTGGATCTTGGTGGCATAGCCAAGAGAAAGGGGGTCTCATAATGAGCCAACCTTCTCATTTCCATGAAATTCTTGTGGCTAACATTGCCACCACTGGTCACCAAGCTAGGGCAGTGTCCCTTGACTAGCTTCTTGAGAGAAAAAAGAAATAAAAATATAAAAAAACAATAAGCCAAGACCTGGTTAAAGGATAGGGTGTCTAATCATGAGGCAACCTATTAGGTCCATGATCATCTAGTGGTATGACACTACCAACATCTGATCACCACGCCAGGGTAGTGGCTCTTGGTGGCATAGACAAGAGAAAGGGGGTCTCATCACGAGCCAACCTTCTCATTTCCATGAAATGCTTGTGGCTAACATTGCCACCACTAGTTACCAAGCCAGGGCAGTGTCCCTTGACTAGCCTCTTGAGAGAAAAAGAAAATAAAGTTAAAAGGCATGAATGGGCTTGGAAACATTTGCATCCATGATAGGTGTAGCTCACCCTCTATAGAGGAACCCACTGGTAATCCATCCCTGTTATCACTACACCTTTTCCCCAGGCATCCCCATCCACCTCACCCACTTACATGACTTGGATTCAATCCTTTCCAGAAACATCCATCTTCAAGTGGACACTAGCCCAATAGGATGCCCTGTCACTTCCTCCAAACTTGCATTGCAGACTTGTATAATGTCTTCGAGCAATTGAATGGGGTAGAGGGGTTTTATGCACATGTTTAATAATCTTGATGATTAGATGTGATTGACATTTCTATGATCCCTGAGAATTAGGAGCCCATGGAGGGAACTATTGATGTGTAGGATCATTCCCAGTAGATAGGTACCACATTAGATAGGTACACATGGGGACATGATTAGTTCAGACCTCCATGGGGCTGAATATCCCACCCGATGGATGTTGAGACCCTAGCAGGGGGTAGAGATAGGGCAGAGTGTTTTCACTAGGGAAGAGAAGAAGGATCGACCAGAAGTAGCTGAGCAGACCTTTACCTAGGGGGGTTGTGTCGTCTTCATTAGAACGTTGGACTTGGAAGGCCTAGGACATCACCTAGGAGGTTCATGACATCATCCTTGCTTCATGGACATTTTGGCAGAGAGACATGGYAGTTTGGCACGTGTGGCAGGTTGGAGAAGCCCAAGGAGGGATAATGTTTTGCTCCAGGAGGCTGCATTTTCCCTAGAAAAGGGCTAACGTCACCTGAGAAGGGGCATGRCGCCTTGCTTTTGCCTGATTACGGTTTAGTTTATAACATTTTAATGTAAAACAATATTATTGTGTATTTTGGCCTTGTCGGCCTTTTGATGACCTAAAAAGTAATTAAGGTCATTGCTACTGTATAAATTGAGGGTTTTTACTCTCATTTTTTCATCATCTTGGACTCACACATTAGTGAGGTCCGAAATTTGTTCCCTTCTTAGGGTTCTTGGCTGAAATTTTGAGGTGCACTTGTTGAAGGAAGAGTTTTCTTGGCGTTTTTGGCATTTATCTTGGTGGAAGGTTTACAACTAGGGTTTTTCTACTTGAATGCATGGTTATGTAAGTGAATTTCTGCAACACTTCTTAATTGAATGGTTATAGTTTTTTTAACTTGCATTTGTTATTATAATTTGTTGAATCAAACCCTAGGTGACAAGCACTAGTTAATGTCCTTGTATCATGTCCCTACCAAGTTAAGAGCTATTTTGATTTGCTGAAGTAAGATAGAGCCTTTCCATAGAAACACTCTATCTCTACTCTATTAAGCTAGTTGTTTTTCTCTTGTTATTGAGCTAAGAAGGAGGAAGATGCATCAAGGCCTAGGGTTTCTACACCTTGATGGGTCGTTTTCCCCTATGGTTTTTTTTTATGAAGCCTTTCTCTAGAAACACTTCACCTTCTAACTCTCTTGTCTTTATCCCTATGAACTCTTGCTCAAGCTAGCCGATTTCATCTTGCCAACAAGCTAAAGAAGGAGGAGAAAGCGCTAAGGATTAGGGTTTCTACACCTTAGTGAGCCTTTCCCCCCTAGGGTTTCATTGTTGAGGCCTTGACTTAGAAACACCTCAACATTTAACTCTCTCGTATTTGGTATTTCATTATCATTTAGTATTTCAACCTTTGCGGCCTCTTTTGACTCCATATTCCCTAGTAGCGCACTGGTCTAAGACCTCTTATATTAAGTAACTTGATCACTGTTATCCCCCACTTTTAGGGATAACTAGGAGATCATGTCGCGAGGCCCATAGGTCCTAGACATGGAGTACCGAGAGCCAGATCAACTTGAGCATGTCCCTCGAGGGCCCATATTTTCTCCCTTTCAGCACCTCCACTTTGTCAACAACAACAACATCCATCACCTTCGTCTTGGTATTGTATCAGAGATGGTTCTTGCTCCATGAGGTAATGAGTCTGGGTATCATGGTATGTGTCACTCTGATCCAAAAAACCTTTGAATATGTGCATTTAATTCCTTTTGTTTCTAACAAATTCTTGGATATTATACTTGTCCACTTGACCATGTCTAGGGGGAATGACAGGATGCCCTAGTAAGCCTGTTCCCATAGGTTTTAGGTTGCCACTGAGGAGATTTCTAAAAATTCATCATATGCTCCCATCATATTACCACTTTTTCATCTTGCTTCCCGCTCATCCATCCCATTACATTTGTCTGAGAAGTGTTTTGGCCAATCATTTAAGTGTTGCACCTTGCCTTGTGGGAAGAAGGGGCTAAAGGCCTAGAAGGTAAAATAAAGCTAGAAAAAGATAAAATCCTAAAATAAAACCTCGAGATGCTTCACCCAGGGATCCCCGAGAAAGAAGTAAAAGGCTTCTCAACAAGAAAAAAAGAGGGACCCAGTAAAATAATAAAAACAGACCTAGTCAGAGGATAGAGGGTATTATCACAAGCCATACTATTAGGTCCATGGGTACCTAGCAGTATGGCACCACTAGCAGCTAGTTACCATGCTAGTGTAGTGTCTCTTGGTTGCATAGCTAAGAGAAAGGGGGTCTCATTACGAGCCAACCTTCTCATTTATGTGAAAGTATTTGTGGGTAACACTACCACTATTGGTCACCACACCAGGGTAGTGTCCCCTAATTAGATTCTTGAAGAAAAATCAATAAAGAATAAAGAATAAAAGGCATGAATGGGCTTGGAAACATTTTCATCTAGGACATGTGCAACTCACCTTCTACAAAGGCACCCATAGGTAAGCCCTGCATTTCCCTGCTTTCACTGCACCCCTTGTTAGGACATCCCTTATCCACCTCACCCATTTACATGACTTGGATGCAATCTCTTCCGAAAACATCTCTTTTTCAGTGGACACTAGCCCAATAGGACACCCTATCACTTCCTCCAAACTTGTATTGCATATTTGTATAATATCTTTGAGCACTTGACTGGGGTAAAAGGGGTTTTATGCACATGTTTAATAATATTGATGATGAGATGTGTTTGACATTATTATGATCCCTGTGACTTATGAGCCAATGGAGGGAGCATATGTTGATGTGGAGGATCATGCATGATAGACAGGTACCACATTGGACATGTACACATGGGGATATGATTAGTTCGGACCTCCATGGGGATGAAGAGCCCACTAGATGGATGTTGAGACCCCAACAGTGGGCAGAGACAGGACATAGGGGTTTGCACTGGAGAAGAGGAGGACATTCCACAGAGGCACCCTGACAGAGCCTTACCTAGGGGGTTGTTCCCTCTTCATTGGAACGTTGGGCTTGGAAGGCCTAGGACTTCACCCAGGAGGTTCATGACATCATCCAACTTCATGGATGTTTTCAGAGGCAATCATGGTAGTTTGGCATGTGTGGTAGGTTGGTGAAGCCCAAGGAGGGCTAACGTTTTTCTCCAGGAGGCTGCATTTTCCCTAGAAAGGGATAACGCCACCCTAGAAGGGGCATGACGTCTTTCTTTTTCTTGATTAGGATTTCATTTAGGATAATTTAATGTAAAACAATATTATTGTGTATTTTGGCCTTGTCAGCCTTTTGATGACCTAAAAAATAATTAAGGTCATTGCTATTGTATAAATTGAGGGGTTTTACTCTCATTTTTAGATGATCTTTCACTCACTCATTAGCGAGGTCTGAAATTTGCACCCTATCTTAGGGTTTTGGGCTGAAATTGTGAGGCACACTTGTTGAAGGAAGACATTTTTGGACTATTTTGGAATTTCTTCTTGGTGGAAGGTTTACAACTAGTATTTTTCTACTTGAATGCATGGTTTATGTAAGTGAAATTATGCAACACTTATTAATTGAATGGGTATAGTTTTGTTTACTTGCATTTGTTATTATAATTTGCTGAATCAAACCCTAGGTGACAAGAACTAGTTAATGTCCTTGTCTCATATCCCTACCAAGTTAAGAACTATTTTGATTTGTTGAAGTAGGATAGAGCCTTGCCATAGAAACACTCTATCCCTACTCTCCTAGCTAGCCATTTTTTACTTGTTAATGAGCTAATAAGGAGGAAGACGCATCAAGGCCTAGGGTTTCTACACCTTGATGAGCCACTTTCCCCTAGGGTTTGTTTGATGAATCCTTTCTCTAGCAACAATTCAGCTTCTAACTCTCGTTTTTTATGAACTCTTTCTCAAGCTATCCATTTTCATCTTTCCAATAAGCTAAATAAGGAGGAGAAAACACTAATGCCTAAGGTTTTTACACCTTAGTTAGCCTCTCTCCCCTAGGGTTTCATTGTTGAGGCCTTGCTATAACAACACCTCAATGACCAACCTCTTGTCTTTAGTCTTTTTCATTATCATTTAGTCCTTCAACCTTTGAAGACTTCCTTTGACTCCATTAGCCCTAGTAGCATTGGTCTAGGACCTCTTGTTTTGAGTAACTTGATAACAAACAAAATTCTAAACTTTGAACAAATTCTAATTCTCACTAACCCTAGCCTAGAGTAATCCTACTAACCCTATTGTTGTCATCACCTTCTTATGCTATAAACACCTTTGTGCAACTTTCATCTAACTTGTAAAGCAATTGAATGATTGGTTAAGGCATTGTTTATAAAGTGTTGATATTGTTACATTGAATTCCAAAGTTTCTTTAGCATTTATTGAGAAGTGATATTGTAATCATTGCTATTGTACAAACGTTGATTTACTTCATCAATATTATTGCTCAATTTCTTAATTATTATTATTATTATGACTAGGGGAATCGACAACAATGACAATATTTCACTCGCATGACACGGGGTTGAATCTTGCCGGCTACCTTATAACCCCTAGGGAGAATCATACAGCCCGCAAGAACGCCTCCGAATAGATTAGGGTTTTGAACTCGTGACCTGCGTAACAGCACAAACGCCTTAACAGTACATTTGCTAACCACTAGACCAAACCCTTGCGAGCATTTCTCAATTGCTTATTATCAAAAAATTCATTGATTATATGAAGTACTGACCAACAAGCAAGATTGCACGTGTACAGTTTCTTTGTTGCTTTGTCTTAGGAAGGTACACTTCTTGGTTACTACTTCCAGTTATATTTTATCTTTATTGGCTATTATGATGGACTTTATGATTAGGTGGTGACTTGTGAGGGGGAATATTATCACTTATCCTTTCTAAACCTTTTTTCCTTCTCAAAACCCTAGGTCACCGAGGACATTTCCCCTGGGCCTTACCTCCCTAAACATAAATAACCTTCCCATTGAGGTGACAGTGGTGGGATTGATTCAGTTATGCAAGTTTGACCTCCTTTCATCCATCTTTTATCCCAACTACAAACTGTGTGATAACATTTTTGCACCGTTGTCGGGGAACAATGAGTCAATTCTTCTTAAGACAACACTTTTCGATAAGCCTTGTCTCTAGATTCTCTATATTACAAGATTACCTGGCGACTCCACTTAGGGTTTTTTCCCTTTTACTTTGATAGTTTCAAGCAAATTATCTGGCAACTCCACAAACCACAAGGAGGTACAATAACCCTCCTCAATCCTTCAGAAGAAAGCCTCCCCAAAACTCTCCTATTGTAAAATCACTTTTTAGAGGAAATCTTCCTTTGAACACCATGTCTAGCACAACAACTTAGACCAATGCACCAAACCCATGCAATAATCAAAGACAATGGTCATCTACTCTCTTCAAGCCGTTAGACATGTCAGCCATACCAAGCTACCCTAGGAAAATTCCACCCAAGTATGAGAAGTGACTGCCTAAGTTTACCGGTACTGATGCAATCAATGTTGAAGAGAATATGAGCAATTTTTGGGCGTTTTTTCATCTTCACCCCGTTAGCGATGATGTTGAAGACCTAGTCATGAAATTGTTCCCCTCTACCCTCCTTGATGCTTCAAGGCATTGGTATCATAGTCTTCCCGATGGAAGCATTAAAACCTTGGAAAAACTAGAAGAAGTATTTCTCAAAAGATGGAGTATCAAGGAAGACCCCAACTTGCTATTAAATAGGATAAATTCCCTTTGGAAGCATGGAAATGAGACCATTCAAGATTTCCATAATAGGTTTGAAAATCTATTGCAAAATATCCCTGCAAGCCACCATCCAAATGATAATTACCTTGTCTACATCTATACCAAATCTTTCACTGGTAAGCTAGGGTATCTCCTTAGAGACAAAAACTCCGAAACAATCCAAGAAGCCCAAGAATTGGCTACCAATATTGAAGCCAACCTCCATTCATCTAATATTGAGCCTTTCACAAAACCAAGGGGAAAAATGGACACTAAACCCGAGATAGTCTACAATACCGAGCCTACTTCTGACATTTGCACCAGTATGGAAAAATTGCAAGCAACCATGGATGGCATGATAAAAAATCAAGAGCTAATGATGAGTAGAATTTTCAACTTGGAAATATCCCAGAACCAAGCACCTAGGGTCCCCTACAAAGGTCAATTCCAAAAGGGGAACCAATTCTACAAACCAAATAATGATCAAGAGGTTCCAAACACTCTAGCCCCTGCAAATATTGTGGATGAAAATCCATGGTTCTTGCAATGTAGTGAAACAAATTGGGAACATGAGTGTCCTTACAAAAATGATGATCATGAACAAGTGAACAACATGGGTCATCTCATGGAATCCCCCCAAATAAATATCACTGCTTAATAACATCGGGAGGGCGTAAAAGAAGCATCCAGGCTGGCTAGAATGGCAGTAATAAACAACCTAGGCCAGGAATCAAAAGAGAAGTTGAATAAACAATAATTCCAGGTGTATAGATGAAAGAAGTCGAGCCAACCCATCTCTACCATTCTTGTGGCAGCTCAAACCAAACCTCCACCCTCAGACATTATCTTCACGAAAACTTCCAAAACCAAGAGGGTGGACTTAAACTTTGACTTCGAAGGGGCGCTTTCTAAGATGCATGTAACCATCCCTCTAAGAGAAGTCATTAAGGTGTCGTATGTTAAAGAGCGATTTGACAACTTCTTCAAAGGATTAGATGGACCCATGGACCCTCCTATTATGTTGCAAGTTGATCACTTTAGGGTCCAGTATGATGAACATTCCCCCTTCTTTATGACCTTGATAATGAATAACAAGAGCCTCAATAACTGTATGTTGGATTCAGGGGCCAGTGCTAATATGATGTCCCTCAAATTCATGCAACAATTGGGCCTGAAATTCACATGAACCCACATAAATGTGTGTGGATCCAAGTCTAAATCCATACCCACACATGGGGTAGTTGAAAATGTGGAAGTTTGCCTTAAAGAATACCCTGAGAAAGTAATCCACATTGACATAGTGATAGTAGACGTCCCAGATGTGTGGGGGATGTTGTTGTCTAGAAAGTTTGCCTCAATGATAGGTGGTTCCCTTGAGATGGACCTCACTTATGTGAATATAACTTTGAGAAATGGAACAATAAGTCGTCTCCCAAATGTGCTAGTGACCAAAACCCATGTGCAAGAAACTAGTTACCCTGTGAAAAATGACAAAGCACATGAGCAAATCATGGAAAGTCTTCCTGATTTTTATCTAAAAGATATGCCTTTTGCAATAGAGGAAGAATTCGCTCAGATTGAATGGCCCAAGAATGAAGAATATCAACAAATCCTAGACAAATATAAAGACAAGGAAGTTGGGACCATGAAGTTAATTAAAACAGGAGAAAGTGACATACTGATTCATCCTTCCCAGCAGGAAGTCTTCACAGCAGAATCCTACCCTCCTCCCTCTGCACAATACACCAGGGTTGTTCAAGGAACAACCGCATACAAGATCAAAGAGTACAAGGAAGGATATGTAGTATGGATGTGGGATACCAACAAAGGGAAGCGTACTAATTCCAAAGGAAGTACTCAGTTTTGGTTTGGACCTTTCAAAGTTGGAAGAAAATCAGTAGACGACTCTTACTACTTGTCCACTTTGGAAGGAAGAAGGTGCCCGTTACCAGTTAGCAGATGCCTCCTCAAACCCCATCAAGGTGGGGGGACCTGACTTCACAGGTAAGTACAGGTAAGTAGGTAGGCATTTTGCATTCATTTTATATACCATTGCATTGCATACTAGAGTAGTTTGCTTTCACACTTGTACATATGATTGCTTTATCTTAGTCTTATATATATATGAACTGGAGTGATATCACCACCCCAAATGATTACTAATAGTTGCTATTGAGATCAATCAGGTTACATTTTATGCTATAGATGTTGAGGTTCTCACGTGATCTACGCTGAGCACATGTCCCCGAGTTGGAGCCAGATGGTATCCCCCACTTTTAGGGATAACTAGGAGATCATGTCTCAAGGCCGATAGGTCCTAGACATGGAGTATAGAGAGACAAATAGACTTGATCATGGCCCTTGAGGGCCCATATTTTCTCCCTTTCAGTGCCTCCACTTTGTTAGCAACAGTAGCATCCATCACCTTCGGATTGGTCCTGTATCAGAGATGGTTCTTGCTCCATGAGGTAATGAGTTCGGGTATCATGGTATGTGTCACTCTGATCTGCAAAACCTTTGAGTATGTGCATTTAGTTCCTTTTGTTTCTAACAAATGATTGGATCTTATACTTTT
This sequence comes from Picea sitchensis, assembly GCA_010110895.2. Taxonomy (NCBI): domain Eukaryota; kingdom Viridiplantae; phylum Streptophyta; class Pinopsida; order Pinales; family Pinaceae; genus Picea; species Picea sitchensis. The sequence goes on along the minus strand of SNQJ01S0183442.1, from coordinate 3,767 downwards.
CCACTTGACCATGTCTGTGGCGAATGACATGATGCCCTAGTAAGCCTGTGCCCATAGGTTTTGGGTTTCCACTGGGGAGATTTCTGAAAATTCATCGTCCACTCCCATCATATTACCACTTTTTCATCTTGCTTCCTGCTCATCCATCCCATTATATTTGTCCGAGTAGTGGGTTGGCCAATAATTTAAGGGTTTCACCTTTCCTTGTGGGAAGAAGGGGCTAAAGGCTCAGAAGGTAAAAGACATATGGAAAAATATAAAATCCTAAAATAAAACCTCGAGATGCTTCGCCTATGGATCCCCAAGAAAGAAGTAAAAGGATTCTCAATAAGAAAAAAGAGGGACCCAATAAAAATAATAAAACAAGACCTAGTTAGAGGATAAGGGGTCTCATCACGAGCCAACCTATTAGGTCCATGGGTATCTAGCAGTATGACACTACTAGAAGTTGGTTACCACGCCAGGGTAGTGGCTCTTGGTTGCATCGCCAATCCTATCATGAGACAACCTTCTCATTTCTGTGAAAGTACTTGTGGGTAACACTCCCACCACTGGTCACCATGCCAGGGTAGTGTCCCCTGATTAGCTTCTTGAAGAAAAAGAAATAAAGAATAAAGAATAAAAGGCATGAATGGGCTTGGAAACATTTGCATCCAATATAGGTGCAACTCGTCTTCTACAAAGGCACCCACAGGTAAGCCCTACATTTCCCTACTTTCACTGCACCCCTTGTCAGGACATGCCTTATCCACCTCACCCATTTACATGACTTGGATGTAATCTCTTCCGAAAACATCCCTTTTCAAGTGGACACTATCCCAATATGATGCCTTGTCACTTCCTCCAAACTTGTATTGCAGATTTGTATAATATATTTGAACACTTGACTCGAGTAAAAGGGGTTTTATGCACATGTTTAATAATATTGATGAAGCAATGTGATCGACATTGCTATGATCCATGTGACTTATGAGCCCATGGAGGGCATAGCTGTTGATTTGTAGGATCATGCCCAACAGATAGGTACACATGGGGATATGATTAGTTTGGACCTGCATGGGGCTGAAGAGCCCACCATATGGATGTTGAGAGCCCAGCAGGGGGAAAAGACAAGACATAGCGGTTTGCACTGGAGAAGAGGAGGATGTTCCACAGAGGCACCCTGACAGAGCCTTACCTAGGGGGGTTGTTACCTCTTTGTTGGAACGTTGGTCTTGGAAGGCCTAAGACGTCACCCAAAAGGCTCATGATGTCATCCAACTTCATGGATGTTCTGGGAGGCAGTCATGGAAGTTTGGCACATGTGGCAGGTTGGAGAAGCCCAAGGAGGGCTAAGGTTTTTCTCTAGGAGGCTGCATTTGCCGTAGAAATGGATATCCTTACCCTAGAAGGGGCACAACATCTTGATTTTACTTGATTAGGGTTTCATTTATGACAATTTAATGTAAAACAATATTATTGTGTATTTTGGCCTTGTCGGCCTTTTGATGACCTAAAAAGTAATTAAGGTCATTGCTACTGTATAAATTGAGGGTTTTTACTCTCATTTTTAGATGATATTTCACTCACTCATTAGTGAGGTCTGGAATTTGAACCCTATATTAGGGTTTTGGGCTGAAATTGTGAGGCACACTTGTTGAAGGAAGACATTTTTGGACTATTTTGGCATTTCTTCTTGGTGGAAGGTTTACAACTAAGGGTTTTCTACTTGAATGCATGGTTTATGTAAGTGAATTTCTGCAACACTTCTTAATTGAATGTTTATAGTTTTGTTTACTTGCATTTGTTATTATAATTTGCTGAATCAAACCCTAGCTGACAAGCACTAGTTAATGTCCTTGTCTCATGTCCCTACCAAGTTAAGAGCTATTTTGATTTTCTGAAGTAGGATAGAGCCTTGCCATAGCAACACTCTATCCCTACTCTCCTAGATAGCCATTTTCCCCTTGTTATTGAGCTAAGAAGGAGGAGAACGCATCAAGGCCTAGGGTTTCTACACCTTGATGAGCCATTTTCCCCTAGGGTTTGTTTGATGAAGCCTTTCTCTAGCAACACTTAACCTTCTAACTCTCTTGTCTTTAGCCCTATTAACTCTTGCTCAAGCTAGCCATTTTTATATTTCCAATAAGCTAAAGAAGGAGGATAAAGCACTAAGGCCTAGGGTTTCTATACCTTAGTGAGCCTCTCTCCCCTAGGGTTTCATTGTTGAGGCCTTGCTATAGAAACACCTCAATGACCAACCCTATGATCTTTAGTATTTTTCATTACCATTTAGTCCTTCAACCTTTACAGCCTTCCTTTGACTCCATTATCCCTAGTAGCGCACTGGTCTAGGACCTCTTGTGTTGAGTAACTTGAACACAAACAAACTTCTAAACTTTGAACAAATTCTAACTCTTACTAACCCTAGCCTAGACTAATCCTACTAACCCTACTGCTGTCGTCACCTTCTTATGATATAAACACCTTTGTGTAGCTTTCGTCTTACTTCTAAAGAAATTGAATGATTGGTTAAGGCATTGTTTATAAAGTGTTGATATCGTTACATTGAATGCCAAAGTTTCTTTAGCATTTATAGAGAAGTGATATTGTAATAATTACTATTGTAAAAACGTTGATTTACTTCATCAATATTATTTATCAATTGCTTATTATAAGAAAAGTCATTGATTATATGAAGTACTAACCAACAAGAAATCTTTCACATGTACAGTTTATTTGTTGCTTTGTCTCGGGAAGATAGACTTCTTGGTTACTACTTTCGGTTATCTTTTATCTTTATTGGCTATTAAGCCAGACTTTATGATCAGGTGGTGACTTGTGAGGGGGAATATTATCACTTAGCCTTTCTAAACCTTTCTGCCTTCTCAAAACTCGAGGTCACTGGAGACGTCTCCCCTGGGCCTTACCTCCCTAAATAGAAAGAACCTTCCCATTGAGGTGACAGTGGTGGGATTGGTTCAGTTACGCCAGTTTGACCTCCTTTCCTCCGTCTTTTATCCTGACTACAAACTGTGCGTTAACAATCACTAACAAAATTTTAAACTTTGAACAAATTCTAACTCTTACTAACCCTAGCCTAGACTAATCCTACTAAACCTATTGCTTCTGTCACCTTCTTGTTCTATAAAACACCTTTGTGAAGCATTCGTTTTACCTTTAAATCAATTGAATGATTGGTTAAGGCATTGTTTCTAAAGTGTTGATATTGTTACATTGAATGCCAAAGTTTCTTTAGCATTTATTGAGAAGTGATATTGTAATCATTGCTATTGTACAAACATTGATTTACTTTGTTAATATTATTTCTCAATTGCTTATTATCAGAAAGTCAATGATTATATGAAGTACTAACCAACAAGTAAGCTTGCACATGTATATTTTCTTGGATGCTTTGTCCCAGGCAGGTACACTTCTTGGTTACTACTTCTGGTTATCTTTTATCTTCATTGGCTATTAAGATGGACTTTCTGATCAGGTGGTGACTTGTGAGGGGGAATATTATCACTTTGCCTTCTTAATCCTTTTCCCTTCTCAAAACCCCAGGTCACCAGGGATGTCTCCCCTAGGCCTTACCTCCCTAAACAGAAAGAACCTTCCCATTGAGGTGACAGTGGTGGGATTGGTTCAGTTACACCATTTTGACCTCCTTTCATCTGTCTATTATCTTAACTACAAATTGTGCTATAACACTTAGCAAAAGTAGGTTTAGTGATGAAAATATGTTTGATTTCATGTTGCATGTTCAAGTCAAACTGCAATGTTTC
>SNQJ01S0183441.1:5521-18998 GCA_010110895.2 Picea sitchensis | reverse complement strand
CTTTGTTTCTTTGGAGCTCTGCAGTCTTTCTTCAAATGTCATTTCTTCCCACAATTCCAGCACTCTATCTTTCCAAGTCTGGATTTGGATCTACCCTTCCTAGAATTCCCATGGTTCCTAAAACCCTTTCATCTATCCTTTTATCTTCCTATGTTCTCCATGTTCAATGCATTTCCTGATGTCTCACCTGTTCTTTTCCGTTGCATTTCCTCACTAAGGATAACACCAACACCATCATCAAATTTTAAGGTATTTGAACTAGATACAGGGTTACTTACAACCATGACCAAGCCATTCCAGCTTTCTGGCAATGAGCACAAGATTAGAAGAGCCCTGACCTCATCATCAAAGTCCACTTTTACAGAACTTAGTTGATTAGTAACCGTATTAAAATCACTTAAATGATCTTCAATAGACCCACCTTCCGACATCTTCATATTAAATAATCTCTTCATTAGAAATACCTTATTGGACACCGAGGGTTTTTCATACAATTTGGCCAATGCATCCATCGAACCCTTCATAAGAATGCAAAATGCAAAATGCAAAATGCATTTTGGTTCTTATGATGTGTCGATGGATCCCACATCATAAGAACCATGCATGCCTCTCAAGGAAAGTGTCTTTCTTACCTAGGTTATGATCATCCAATGAACGTCTACCCAAGTCCATCATCCAAGTCATCTCTGGACTCTAACTGAGTCTGATTCTGGATAGAATCACTCCATAGTCTATCAAACCATGGCAACGTCTCTCATGCATAGATCCCCTGCATAAATGGTTCTGAAGACCTGGGAAGACCTCTTAGTGTCTATGCACACGCTGCAACCAATCCTATGTCCTCTCTCTAAACAGTCTCGAGCTGCAGATGGACACTTAGCCTAGTCCACTCTAGACCACCACAACTCATTTCTGCAAGTGTCCTCATCTTCCTAGGTCAAGTGTCTCATACATCATCATACATCGACAATGTACAACTCTTCTACCTGATGAAGACTTACCTGACCAAAACTTGAAGAAAACTTATATTGGAAAGAAACATGGATATTAACAGGCTCCAAAATATTCATATTGAACTCATCTGTATCATTTTTTGCTGCGATAACCACAACTTACCATGTATACCATCTCTGTGTACTTCTGTGCTCAATTTTTTTTTTCTACTCCTTGATCCTTCATCTGAAATGTCTTGTCCAACTGAGCCTTTATCTCACTAATATCAACCATGATTTAGCTTGTAACAAGCATATCATTAGTAAATAACTTTAGGATAGTGAATGTTCTATTAAAAGTATAGTCATACTTACCCCTTGAAAAATTTTGGTTCACTGTGAAGGATCCAAACCTCTTGTATAGTTGCTTGGGTACCATTAGGCCATACAATGAATCCTCTAGCATGCAAATAAATCTACCGTTGTGATTTTCAACTAACCCTTCTGGTTGTTCAATACATACTATATCTTTGATAATAACGATCTTGTGGGAAGTAGGATCCCACACATTACATCCCTTTACACCATCATCATAACTAGCAGAGATATAAATCAAGCAAGAATTCAAAAACAAAGATTCTAAGTCTAGAAGTGATTTACAACTTAGTAGTACCTGCAATTATTTCTTATTTATATGACCTTGTTGCTTCTTCCATAAACAAGAAGAGACATCTGTTACTTCAGATGCCACTTCAGTACTACCTTCCAGCATATAAAGGTTATCAAACTTTATTGCCTTCATCACTACTAAACTGAGTTTCGACACTTTGAGTGCTCCACCTTGACCCGTATACTTATACCCACCAAAATCCAAAACCCCTAATGAAATCAAATTTAAATTAAGTTCAGGTACATATCTAACATCTGTTAATTCTCTAACAATACCATTGAACATCCTGATTCTAATACTGCCAATCCCAACAGTTTTACAGGGAATAACATTTCCCATAAACACTACGCCCTCATCAACAGATTGATAAGAAATAAACCATTTTCTATGTGAGCACTTATGATGGGAGGCACCAGAATCTAATTTCCATTCTTCCTGATATTGTAAGCTACTAGAAAAACTTCATCATTCATACATGAATTTGTTGCAGCCAAATTTGATTCTTTCGTAGAGTTCTCCTCAGATTATTTTCTTTTCCAACAATATTTCTTGAGATACCCTGTTTTTCCACAATACCAACATTTTTCTCTACCCTTTCTGCCTCTTGACTTAGATCGTGAAGAACTCCTCCGATTCTTCTCTTTGGGATGACCTTTGATCACCATCGCCTCTGAAGTTGAGGTTTCTTGACTAGATTTTCTCCTCGTCTCCTCATCCAACAAAGCTCCCACAATAGAGTCATAATCTAAAACATCTATTGAGCTAAAGATAATAGAGGTGACTAAACTATACCAAGACTCAGGAAACGAACACAATAGTGTAATAGCCTTATCATCATCTTCGAGTTTAACTTCCATAATAGTAAATTGAACTATAAGGGTATTAAAGGTATTTAAATGGTCAACAACTCCCATAGCTTCTTTCATTCACAAACTGTATAATTGCTACTTCAAGAAGATTTTGCTCGTCAAGGACTTCGTCATATACACATTTTCCATCTTGATCCATAAGCCTATTGTTGTATCCTCTCCTACGATATTAAATAGAAATTCATCTGCCAGACATAGACAAATGGTACTTATTTCTTTTGCCTCCAAATATTCCCATTCCTCATTTTTCATGGTCATTGGTTTCTTTGTCCTTCCCGCTAATGCCTTTTGTAACCCTTGTTGCACCAGTAGATCCTGCATCTTGACCTTCCACAATTTGAAATTGTTCTTTCCATTGAATTTCTCGATCTCAAATTTCAAACTCTAGACCTTTTCCATTAACAAAAATCTCCCAACACCATTGCTAATAAACTGAGATTTTAAAAATGGAGGAATAATCTTATAGTTCACTATTGAACCCAAAAATTATAAGTTAAAAGGTTTTTCAAAAAATCAAAACCTTTATTAAAAAATAAGATCCACCTTTTACAAATAATATTAAAACATCCTCCACTTTATGAAGTCGATTTTCATGTGCATAATAAAGAGGATATCCTATACATTACTCCCTCGTGCAAAATGAACAAGAGATCTTTTAAATCTTGTACCTCATGCGTTGATTGGAGGATGCTCTCCCCTAGTTGATAGGCATGCGTCTGGATGCCCCTCTCCCCATGAAAATATCACGTCTTTCCAAATTGAGATGCTCCTTTCTTCATGTACAGGGCACGTCCCTTTTTGGATGCTTCCCAGGTCTTGCACTAGGAGCGTTTGGATGTGGAAAATATAGTTTCTCAAGTCAGGGAGTAGGAGATTCTCCTCCAACACTCCTTAGGGAGTGTCCAGGTAAAAAATGATGCCCCTCGACTTCACAAGCTAAATCTCGCCCAAAGGTTCTTGAACTCACGAAGATATTCTCGAATCTCTTGGCTCACTTGTTGCACCTTCTCTAATACCACTTGTTGAGCAATGAAAACATAAAAAAAATAGATTTATTTAATTGAAAATATTAAACAAGATGCAATCACAAAAATTTAACACAACGATTTTATGTGGTAAAACCATATACAGGGAAACATCCACGGGACAATGATATTCAGTTTATTGATCATTCAAGGGAGATATTACATCAACCATACTAGGTTTACACACACTCAACCTCCCAAGCCTCTATGGGCATACATGGATTTACAACATCTCTGAAACAATTACATAGAACTGATTACATTAATGTGGATCCAAAAATTTGGTGATTTGTTTCAACAACAAAATGATTTAAAGGAGCCACTAAATCTACTACAATCCACGAAAATCATGGGAAATTGGTTGAAATATGTCAACACATCTAACTTGTTGCCACCTGCAATAGCATTGTAGCTCCCTCTCAAAGCTATCACCTGTGACCTTCCTGAACAGAAACAAAATTCTGCAAGCACCTTTCGCAACTATGTCTCTCAAAGATGATCCCCTTCTCTTCATATCCCAAGCTCTGATACCATGTCAATTTTCACATGAAAATCTATGTGACTAATTTTCAGATGTGAAACTTGCTTCCTAGTGAACTTAACAGTAAAATCCTAGTTGTTATCATTGAAAAATTTTACACTGAAAATTATTGACTGAAAATATATGCAGCGGAAAAACAAAGATCATAGATGAATCATCAATACATAAGAGACACAAAATTTTTGTTCTATAACTTTATCCAATTCTCCAAACCTGAGGAAAAAACTAGTCCTATCAAAATCACCAAAACTGAGGACAAAACTAGTCCTCTCAACCAATACAATATCACAAAATACGAGGACAACCTTGTCCTCCAATAGCCATACAAATAAGAAAATCAAACCTCAACAAATATCCTGGAAATCTCCTCTACCCACAAATATGTTGCAAATCACCTATATGGCCTGTTGACGTCACTTGTCAGTGTCAGCATGTATAGCCCTGCGCCTTCTCAAATGTTGATACATAATTCATCTTACTGTCAAACCACGTACATACGTGATTCACACTCTTGCAAACCATGTATAGACACACTTTGTCCCACTACAAACCATGTATAGGTAAAAAAAAAATGTACGAACACTTCTATACACTTTGATCTCTACAACTTCCTTTCTCTTGGGCCAGATTTTCCACCTTGCAAACTTTTCCCTTTACTGAAATCACCAAGCCTACTAGCACAAGTGTAAACTCACTTATGCTAACTCCATCCTTCCACAATGTGCAAATGTCACAATGACCTCTTTCCTTTATATACAAGTCCTATGGGTCAACATAGAAGCCCATCCAGAAGTCAACATCAAATTAGGCTTTCTTTGTGGGTGTGAAGCCCCAACACAAATCCACAAAGCCCATCACCAAACTCATGAAGCCATAGCCTCATCTGAAGGTCGATTTCAGTAAAGAAAAAGCCTAATCTAGTGCCAACAAATATTCCCACATGTCTGACACCTTGGCCTCTTGTGGGAATACCTATCGAAGCTACAAAAATCAACACCCATGGTGTTTTAGGTTTTATCTGACGCCCGGTTTCACTATGACAGTCGTGAGATTTTGTTCTTATTTTAGCAATGCTAATTTTCTTCTTTAAGCTAGCTATGGTAGAAATATACTTTTGATCTTCTAAGTTGGGGTTAATTATCTCTTTATAGTACTTTAAATTTCTCTTATTCTCTATCTCTTTGTTGCACCATAATTTCTCTTTAAATTTAGTTGTAATAGTTGTTTTAATGGTATTAATATTTTGTAGAGTTGTCTCCCTGTCTATTCTCCAATGGTTTAACCAAGAATCAACATCTTTATGCCACCCTCTCTTAAGGTTCAGGTGACTTTAATTGGATTTTGAAGAAATTCTATCATGTCAATTATCTTGTGCTTGTACATTAAGTGCCTAATCATAGCCTTGCTTTCAATGGGAGGTAGCCAAACCTCCAAGAGAGGATTGGATATAGTATATTACTTTAATTTTAAGATTATAGATTATAAACACTTCTAGTTTAGCTCGATTTTCCTCCAAGTTTCTCTAGAAATATTGCAACCCCAAACTTCACATCCATATAAGATAACTGGAGTAACAAGTGTGTCAAACAGGACTTTCTTTTTTCTCAGAAGACAAAATATGCTTCTTTATAGTTGTTCTCAAGACCAAAATAGGATTTTTGTTCTCCATTAATCCTTTTATCAACAATATAGTTCTGTTTGATCTTGAGATGAAAGTTAAGTCCAAGATACTTGTACAAATTAACCTCCTAGAAGTTGTTATTATCATACACAAAATTAGGATAACTGGTGTTGTTGGATTTGATAATCACAGCCTTTGTCTTATTAGTGTTTACTGACATACCAAAGCTAGAACATAAATCTTTGAGAATTCTTAATTGTTTATCAAGGTTAGAGAGGCAACTCTCAAAAAGAACAATATTGTTGTCATAAAAAAGAAGGATGATGACTATCTTGGCCAAAGTAGTGCCAACACAACCTGCTTCTTCCAAATATGTTTCTATATTGTCAATATAAATACCGAGAAGGGTAAGGGACTAAGGAAAACCTTGTTTAACCCCTATATTACAATTAACTTCATTTGACTTGTTATCACTGTAAAAAAATTTTAGATTCCAAGTCGCGGGATTTAGCAGGAGGCTAAATCAATATAGAGGAGCGATAAACTAGCAGACGAGGTCACATCTAGTGGACGACGCTAAATCTAGTAGAGGTGTGAAGTGGATGGGGCCCAGTGGGTCATGGATCATGAAAAATGCTCATCAACAGTCGTGGAGCATATTGGGCCAAGAAATAGCGCAGAGGATAATCTCTTGAAAGCGGGCTGATAGGAATACCACGGTTTCGTTTCGAGGGCACGTGGTGCCACCAAACGCATATTGGGGATAAAACCGAGTAAGCTCGAAACTGCTCAATCACACCCTGATGTCATGTGTAAAAATATCATTGAGTGTGTCAAATCCAAATGTTAGATGTGGAAAAGGAAAGCTGATGGCCAGTCAAATAGCCTCGAGACACTTGTCTGAGTACTATTCGTCTGTGCGATGCCAGGTGAACACCGCCAAAAAACTGATTCGAAGGCTCATCATTTGAAATGAATAGATGAATGTGATAGGTTTTTATTCCTATAAGGAATTTCATCAGTAGCCCATGATTAGCACTCAATGGCGACTGTTACTCAAAATACAGGTGAAATTACTCTATTTCGGGTAATCGATGTTATATTCTAGAGCGGGATAATCGCGAATTGAATCATTTGTCCAATTCTTGTACAGTGAGATAAATAGGCTCCTGTTTCTGGGTGAACCAACAGAAATGGGGGAGAAATATCTAGTGGCCTTCAGTGAACCAGGATATTCAAATAACCTGCCAAAATTATCGATGAGGAATAAAGAAAAGCTTGATGCATGAATATTGGCAACAAAATTTCACACAGAGCCAGTAGATGAAACAGGGTCCAGTGAAGGAATTAGACTAAATCCTATCATGAAGGATTTAATCATCAATGGGTACGTAGATAAGTGCCACATGCAAGCTGTCAAGAAGAAAAGGAGCAAACAACAGAAGGAGATTAAATCTAAAATGGTCAAAGGTACTGGAGAAAGCCAACCTGTCTGGCTTGACACCTTAAAAGAAGAAATTGCTAACCTGAAATATATTTCAAGCTAAATTTAGTATGTTTCAGAGAATTTTTTGATGATACAGACAAGTGGAATTCAGAGTAAAAATCTCAAATATGTCATTTTTGGTTTATAACGTCCCCTAGAAAATAGGAATTCAGTGGTTGTACGTTACTCCTTCCATGACCAATGTCTATTTTTAGAAACTTGGGGAAGATGATTTGTTTTGAATTCCATATGTAATTTGTCTATATATACTGCTAAAGGATAAAATAGAAAGTAGGATTTTACCGGAGAGGGGCCTGCCCTCGTAGCAGGAGAACTTTGTAATTTTTTGAAGTTGAAGTGAATACATATGCAGAAGCTTTTGAAGTCTCTATGAAAAGATTCTAATGGTGGTGATATGAGTTTTGTCTTTTCTCATTGTATGTATTTCCTGTGTTCTTTCATTCCATTTGCACCATCTTATGTTTAAATTGGATAGTTAAAAGCTCAGAATTCATCTTGTGATGTTGTCGGCTTAAGCAATTTAAACTGTGTAAAATTCTTCATAACTAATTCAGAATTCATTTCATTAATGCTCTGATGCAGTTACTTGTTTTCTCCCTTTCCTCTTACACTCTGCAAATTTCAATTTACAACTCAGATTCATTTCCTCATTTAGCCTTTATCCTCTGGAGAGTTCTACTGGCTAGTCATTGTTTTCATTCAATTTCAGAATTTTGACTCCATAACCCTAAGTGTCCCTCCGCTTCCTTGCCAACAATTTTATAAAAATCCACAAAACAAACTAAACCAAGCCATTGATTTCCAAATAAATATCAAGTGACATGAGAGAGCCCTCTTTGAGTTGAGTAGACTAGTACCCAGCTCTAAAGTTGGTTAAAACAGTTACCTTTGTCATTTGTCTATCACCTGAACAAATTTACAGAGTGTTAACATTCTGGCACTGCTTCTGGGGAATGAAGGTGAAATATTCCCTGGGAGAAACAACAAAATTCATATTTGAGTACTGATGGTGAAAAGTATTCAAACACAGAAAGGTTGTACATCATTCACCTAGAGATCCCATTTTCAAGAATCTAGAATTCAAATTTTTCATGGCGACTCCACTGTCCAAAGACTCAGTAGCCTAAAGATTTTATTGGTGACTCCACTCAAGATTCAAATGTGATCCAGAGACTCCACTGGAAGATGAGATCCCTTGATAGAGGTATGAAAGGACATCATGGGAGAAAACAAGTACCTCAAGTTGAGTTTTTTCCAAGACATAATATTTTTTGTTATTAATTACCTTTTGTCCTTTCCTAAGCATGCTAAACAAATATTTCTTTACTTACTACATTCAAATGATGATCATGAGAATCTTGTAATTCTATATCCTCCTCTTAAAGTTGTACATATATCTCCTCAGTTTGTCACTGATTTTGATCAAAATTTTCCATCTGAGCCATGTGATGACCATAACCAAGTTGATGAGCCTCATGAAACCAAGGATGATGTCTAACCTCTTGTACTTGATCCAACACCATCAAATATTCAACATAGATATATACCCTTACAATTACCTCACATCCTTCATGAGTTTCCTCCAAAGCATTATAAGTACCTACCTATGTTTGATGGAGAACCTGGTGCCATCACAGTTGAAAAACACATCCAATATTTTGAACATTTTATAGATTTGTTTGAGATTGATCATGATGATGTTTGTATGAGGGCCTTCTCTCAATCCTTGGAAGGGGATACCAAAGACTGGTTTAAACACTTGCAGCCAGAGACAATTAGCTCATGGGAGGAGTTGAAGAATGTCTTTTTGAAGTTTTGGGGAAGAATAAATCTTTGAATCTACATCTTATAGAGTTCTATGCCTTAAAAAGGCAGAGCAATGAAACTATTTCTACATTTAGTAGAATGTTTTCTAGTATTTATTACAATTTTCCCAAATAAATTCAACCCACTGAAGTTGCTGCCATGCTCCATTATACAACAACTCTTCATCCATATTTGTCTTTCCTTTTGATGGAAAGAAGACCTAAGTCCTTCCAGAAAATGTTTAATGATGCTCATGAGATTCAACACAATATCCAAGCATGTAAACAGATTCAAAATAAGAATTTGGATGCTAAAGAACATGACAGTGAATATGAACATAAAACAATTGATTGGAATATTGAGCAGAAAGTTGACAATGTCATAAGTCCTCTTGAAGTTTTGAATGCCCATGACTTTGCAAAAGATTATATTCCACTTATTGAAATATGATGTGTTGATTTAGCTTCTGATCCATCCCATAATAAGAAGGGGGCTGATTGTTTTATGTATTCATTTGTAGATAGTCAAGAAGATGAATTTTCAAAATACTGTGTTGATGAACATGTTGATGTTCCAAGCTTTTCCTTGTTAGATGGCATTGCAGATGTTGTTGATTTTACTATATATGATGAATATGATGATGATTATGATGTTGAATTCCTAGAACAACCAACTATATGTTCTCTATCAGAAAAGGTTCCTTTTTAGCAGTGCAATGAGAGCAATCATCCTACATATCACAGTTACAAAGAAGAAAGTATTGAATCAGCTAAAGGGAATTCTTTACCTTTATGCTTTTCTTCATTTAAATTGTTGAAAGAAAATTCTAATATCATCATTGAAGCAAAGGAATGTGTGTTGATGCCAAATCACACTGATTCACTGGAACAAATTGACAAGAAATTGCAGCAATCTTCTTATGTGTTTGATGAACCTGTTACTTGTTATGTAAACGGTCTTCTCAGTTCAAAATTGCAGCCATTGGTCAAAGAAGAATCTGAAAATGAGTGTGTTCAACAACCCAAAGAAATCAAATTGTACATATGGAAACAGTGAAGAAAATGAAGAAGGTTCTGAATCAGGTGAAAGAACCTTGCCACTATGTTTTTCTTCTTTCAAATTGCTGAAACAAAATGTTTATAATGTTTCAAATCAAAAATCCTCCAGGCATGATGTTGAATATGAAGAAAGAAGTGGGCTTGCAAATGAAAACTATCTTCCTTTATGTTTTTTTTCCTTTGTTAAAAGAAAATCATGAGATAACAGAGCAAGCAGGGAAGTCTGGCTGCATTCATAGTGGCACTGTTTTACATGAGCAAATTGTTATCAGTGAGGAAGACCAACAACCTTCTCATGCCTTTAATGATCATGTTGTTGATTACATGGAAGGTTATTTCAGTTCATATTTGCAGCCTATGCTCAACTACCAGCTTGTAAATAAAGATTATGGTAAATCAACATCAGTATTAGATATGGATTTCTTTCCAGCAGGGGTTTCATTTCAGCCAACACTGTCTTCTGACTCAGAAAATTGTTATTTCCAGCAGTCTCAACAGATTTTTCACCCTCTTGGTGGAAATCAACAGGTTAAATAAAATGAAAACAAGAATGAAATGTAAGGGGTGAAACATGATTGTTGTTTTGTGCATGTTTTAGAGGATCCATTTGCAGTTTTGTTGGAGGCAGTGAACTGTACAAATGTTTTTAATTTTTTGAGATTTGGATTTTTGGATGAATTTTTGAATGAATTATCAGTAAAAAGGCTTTGGAGAAAGCATGTGCAAAGAAAAAAAATAGTGGATAAAATGTTGGCATGGCTGCATTAGCATTATGATTTCACTTGATTGACATTTCAGTCCAGCAATAAGGGTAGGTAGATGTGAATAAGATTGTTGGTCAAGCATTTTTTAGTTTGGATTTTCAGTAGTATGTACAGTCAGATGTTAGTAGTCTATCCAGCATCCAGCCTCCAGGTGAGAGCGGTATGTAGAATTCAGTTTTTGACGGACATTGGTGACAGGTCAAGGTACGACACACACTTGTTGTAAGAGAAGCCCAATGGATAAGGCACAAGGTCTATTGTTCTTTTCTACCTTGCAGGGAGGATAACATCCCCAATTGAATCCCATGTTATCACTGTAACAATTTTTTAGATTCCAAGTCTCAGGATTTAGTAGGAAGCTAAATTGATATAGAGGAGTGATAAACTAGCACACGAGGTCACATCTAGCAGACGAGGCTAAATATAGCAAAGGTGTGAAGTGGATGGGACCCAACGGGTCATGGATCATGAACATCATTGATCAACGATCGTGGAGCATATTGGGGCCAATAAATAGCATAGAGGATAATCTCTTGAAACAAGGCTAATAGGAATACCACGGTTTCATTTCGAGGACATGTGGCACCACTAGACGCATATTGGGGAGAAAAGCGGGTAAGCTTGAAACCGCTCAATCACACCCTGATGTCATGTGTAAAAATATCATTGAGTGTGTCAAATCCAAAGGTCACATGTGGAAAAGGAAAGATGATGGCCAGTCAAATCGCCTTGAGACACTTTTCTAAGTACTATTCGTCTGTGCGATGCCAGGTGAACGCCACCAAAAAACCGATTCGAAGGCTCATCATTTGAAATCAATAGCCGAACGTGATAGGCCGTTATCCCTGTAAGGAATTTCGTCAGTAGCTCATGATTAGCACTCAATGGTGACTGTTACTCAAAATACAGGTGAAAATACTCTATTTTGAGTAATCAACGTTATATTCCAAAGCAGGATAATCGTGAATCGAAGAATTCATCCAATTCTTGTACACTGAGAGAAATAGGATCATGTTTCCAAGTGAACAAGAAGAAATGGGGGAGAAAGATCCAACAGCCTTCAACGAATAGAGATATTCAAATAACCTGCCAAAATTATTGATGAGGAAGAAAGAAAATCTTGTTGCACGAATATTGGCAACAAAATTTCACACAAATCCTGTAGATGAAATAGGGTCTAGTGAAGGAATCAGACTAAATCCTATCATGAAGGATTTAATCATCAATGGGTACGCAGATAAGTGCCACATGAAAGTTGTCAAGAAGAAAAAGGGAAAACGACAAAAGGAGATTAAATATGAAATGGTCATAGGTACTAGAGAAAGCCAGCCTGTCTGGCTTGACACCTTAAAAGAAGAAATTTCTAACCTGAAATAGATTTCAAGATAAATTTAGTATGTTTCAGAGAATTTTGTGATGATATAGACAAGTGGAATTCAGAGTAAAAATCTCAAATATGTCAATTTTGGTTTATAACATCCCCTAGAAAATAGGAGTTCAGTGGTTGTATGTTACTCCTTCCGCGACCAATGTCTATTTTTAGAAACTTGGGGAAGATGATTCGTTTTGAATTCCATATGTAATTTGTCTATATATATTGCTAAAGGATATAATAGAAAGTAGGATTTTACCGGAGGGGGGCTTGCCCTCGTAGCAGGAGAACTTTGTAATTTTTTGAAGATGAAGTGAATACATTTGCAAAATCTTTTGAAGTCTCTATGAAAATATTCTAATGGTGGTGATATGAGTTTTGTCTTTTCCCATTGTATGTATTTCCTATATTTTATTCCATTTCAATTGTCTTCTGTTTAAATTGGATAGTTTAAAGCTCAGAATTCTTCTTGTGATGTTGTCGACATAAGAAATTTAAACTGTATAAAATTCTTCATAACTAATTCATAATTCATTTCATTAATGCTCTGATGCAGTTACTTGTTTTCTCCCTTTCCTCTTACACTCTACAAATTTAAATTTACAACTCAGATTCATTGCCTCATTTAGCCTTTATCCTTGGGAGATTTCTACTGGCCAGTCATTGTTTTCATTCAATTTCAGAATTTTGATTCCATAGCCCTAAGTGTCCCTCCCCTTCCTTGCCATCAATTTTATAAAAACCCCCAAAACAAACTAAACCTAGCCATTGATTTCCAAAGAAATACCAAGTGGAACGAGAGAGCCCTCTCTGAGTTGAGAAGGCTAGTACCCAGCTCTAAAGTTGGTTGAAACAGTTACCTCTGTCGTTTGTCTATCAGCTGAACAAATTTATAGAGTGATAACATGAAAAACCCTCATTATTTATGAATTTAGCAATTATTTTCTCATTCAACCTAAGTTATGAGGATTTAGATACAAATCCACTAGATTTTTGACAAGCCATGATCCAAATGTGAGAAAATACACACGGCCACATGATATTAGCAAAAAAACAAACACACAAATTGACACAATATATACATGGTAAAACCCTCAAAAGGGAAACAACAATGGAGTGTAACAACCCTAGATGAATACATGCTTAGGGATTATTAAGTAAAATTTATTAAGATAATTAATTGTCCTAATATGGTTTTAATTAAACAATGATTAGTATTAATAATATTAATTGATTATTTATTTATTAATTAATTGTTTTTAACTTTTGATTAATTAATTAATTATTACATATCACACTCAATGATATTGGT
>SNQJ01S0183440.1:15794-27473 GCA_010110895.2 Picea sitchensis | reverse complement strand
TATTTCCGTCCGATGAGGGAAAGTTCTGTTGGAGTACACTCCACGATGGAAAGTTCATTCTGCGGTTCTTCTTGTAGTTCTTAAATCCTGAGGATTTGATCCCCTTTTTCTGAAATCTTGAACCACTCTTCTATTTCCAGTCTCCACGAGACTTTGCCCGATGTCCATATTGTTCATGACAATATGTTGCCTTTCGAATAGTGTCTTCTAAGGTCATTGGCTCATCAAATTCAATTTGGTTCCGGTATTCCTTGGGTAGCCCACTGATGAAGCGTTGCACCTTCGCATTCTCTGCTTTGATGTAGGGTACATATCTGAATAAGTCGAGGAATTTGTTGACATATTCCTCTATAGTGAGTTGCCCCAGTTTGAGTTCATAAAACTCTTTAGCCTTCTCGTCGAAATATTTTTCCGACAAATACTTCTTCCGGAAGTATTTCTCAAACTGTTTCCAGGTCAGGTCCTCCTCGCGGACCCCTTTCATATTTTTAAGATCTTCCCACCAGATGGAAGCTTTTCCGTTCAGATTGAAAGTGACCACTCGGGCCTTCAAATTCTCTGAAAAATCATGGACTCTGAAATATTTCTTCAGTCCAAGTAGCCAGGCCTCGGCTTCCTCTCCCTTCTTTATCTCACCATCAAAGGAGGGAGGTTTGGCCTTTCTGAATTCCTCAAATTTATGACCCTTGAAAGTCTTTTGCTTCTTCTGTTTTCTTCGAGAATAGGAATTGGTCCTGCTACTGGAAGAGCCTTCTGAATCACCAGCTTCCTTCTCAGAGGAATTGTCTGGCACTGGTCCTTACCTCTGGGGTGGACCTTCCTTGAGGTGCTCCTCTCAGTATGGCAACTGATATGACCATGTTTCTGCATCTTGGGTTCATGTTGCATTTGTCATTGTAGGTTGGATAAGCTCTGTAGTAAAACTGCATTAATTTCAGTTTGTTTTTCTTGTTCTTTCATCATCCTTTCATTGTCGGCCTTGCAGCTTTGCAATTCCACCATGAGACTCCTCACAGTCTCAGCTAGATCTGGAGGGGTTCCTATTGCTCTTCTTTCGTCAGACTCTTCGTCTCTATTATGGGAGCCTTCTCCCATCTCTTGGTGAGTCACCATTCTCTGCGTCTGTAAATTCCTGCGGCTGATTGTCCGCTTGGGTGAAAAGACAAACATTGGTTATTAGTCAAGAGTTAGATACATTTTATAACCTGTGCATAAATTCATAACTCTTTCACATGCATACACAGTCGGGTTCTCATTTCCAAGTTTTAGTCCTGGATAAGAGAGTTAAGTTAGGGGGTTACTCCTCGTAGGAGTGCTTCGAACGAAGCTTATGCGCAACTCGTTCATGAGCCCAATCAGGCCGAGTGTTGTCACCATGCTCTGATACCACTTTGTAACTGTTAGCATCAGAAGTCACTCCTGGATTTCTTGCAGGAGCAGAGCCCAACGCCCATCAGTTTTATGTCACGATTTGTTTAATGGGGTGATCGAATAGGTAAAGACTCAAGAAGATATAGCTTTAACTCAGGAAACCGGGCCTGGTGTGCAGAAAGTAAGGGAGGTCTTGATCCAACTTTTGTCGGTATATGATTAAAGGGTGGTAGATGGAAGACTTGTGAGAAGGGTGAGCAAGACTGCCTCAGGCGACAGGCCTTCGGAAGCTTGAGGATGAAAAACTCAGAATCCAAGATCCTCTTGGTCCAGAGCTTCAAGGAGTTGAGGGGTGACTCGACTGAATCCTCCAATTCCAAGTCGTTCAGCGCTAAGAAAATCACAGGAACCGATTAGAAACAATGCAACTGTTACAGTGATCCAACCTACATCATCCTATAACAGCTACAACTCGACTGGATCCTCCAATTCCGAGCTGTTCTAACACAGTAAACAAAGAGATGGAAAAGAGGCTGACATCCATAAAGTAAGAAGTCTCAAATGCCTTATACATAAACCAGAGTGACCAGTGCTTCATCAAAACTTTACAATCGGGAGCCTTTCTCAACCATCGATCGATTACAAAATACAAAGATTTAGTTTATATACTCGGAAAATTCGCCTAACAGCGACGTGCTCAGTCATCCAAGACTTGGTGTCCCTTCAGCCGAATTCGGACAGATATTCTTCATCAGACGCCACCTTAACTGCGTATGGCTCCTGTAAGGGGAGTATTTGAGCCATTAAGAGCTAAGTTAGCATGTGCAGACCCCCTCTGGCTAGTCGAGGACTCGGTATGGTTTCTTTGGAAAAATTGGTACACGGGACCCCCTCGAGCAGACCGCTTGCCAGACTCTCCACCCCTTACACTTAATGAGTGAGGAGAGGTTTCAACCACCCCCTCTCACCTTCATTTACTCCAAGCAAGAAACAGGATTGAGATCGGATCCGATGGCACCTGGAGGTCGCGATGATCCTCTCTGTGACTGAACTCGATGCCTTTGGCCCCTTTTGCACAACTCCCTTTATTTCCCAAGTGACCACGGGCTGTGACCCTGCGTTTATTCTCAAAAAACACTTTCGGCGTTCGCGAATAGGAAGGGGTTGATCCTTGCTTCTTAAAATCGCGATGAGAGAAATACCGAGACGGCTTAATTTGGCACCACGCGTCCCTCTCAAATCTGACGGTCCTGGATTCACTCGGCGATATTATGGGCCCGGGTCCTGGGCGCTCCTGCAATTCACGTTTCGGGGATATGAAGGAGCTGCTCCTTGTGCGTCGGAGTCGCCATTCTCAAAAGGCGAGGGGCCTCATCGTGCACCACGTGTCCCCTTTGGATGGACGGCTGAGACTGCTCTGTGATACTGTGGGCCCGACTCTTGGCACTTTCGGTGCTTCGGGGTTCGGGACTTCGAGATATAGAATGACATAGAACCCTCACCCTCTGAACTCCCGAATGCTAAAAAAACAGCGTGACTAGATCTCACGCCACGTGTTCCCTAGAGGGACGGCTGTTATCCATCGCGTTAATCCCAGCGCAACTCCGCTAGCCGTGATTTCCTGCCAACCGTTGATCTACTCCTATGGATGGATCCTGACCATCGACAATATAATCTTGCCCACTTACTTGCTTGGAATCCGAAAAAATAAGATTTTTTCATGCTGCACTCGGGCGCTTCTCGCGCCACTTGCAGACCTGAACACTCTTGTGCCTTGGACGAGAAATCTTACTAACATTAGGCTCCATGGGGGATAGAGTCGTCCCTACGATGCTCTAAGGACTCATTTTGCAGTTTCAGTGCCTTACTGTTGGGCTATGGAGTCATTTATTTAAAACTTAAAGACGGAAAGAAAAACAATATCTACAACCGCGAAAGAGCCATGTGCAGCTCAAGAGAAAAATCTTTTTAGGAAATGCCCATTCACAGGGCCATTGAAAGCTTCTTGATCTTTCGAATCCCATAACTTGTAGGTATTATTCGAGAAAACCTCGAAGACTTTGAAAGGCCCGATCGGCTTCGAATTTTCCGTGCTTGCCTTTATCTTGTTTAGGAGCATCCCATTTCAGTACCAAGTCTCCTATCTGAAACTCTTCCTTCTTGGCCTTCTTATCAAAAACCTGCTTGATCCTTTGCTGATGGTCCTGAATTTTGTCCATTACCTGCTCCCTGGCCTGCTGGACCTCCACTAGCTGATGAATCCTTCTGATCATGTCATCAAGCTCCTCTTGATGATCCTCGAGAAATTTTGCCATAGGAATGGCTAAATGAGAAGGAAAAACAGCCTCTGCTCCATAGACTAATTGGAAAGGAGAGACGCCTATAGATTTCTTTGTGGTCACTCGATCGGACCAAAGAGAAAATTTCAATCTTGAATGCCAGGCCTTCTTGTTGTCTTCCAACAGTCTTTTGATGATCCTTATCAGGATTTTGTTGGAAGACTCTGCCAAACCATTGCCCTGGGGATAGTATGGGTTGGAGTGAATCAGTTTGATCCCGAATTGCTCACAGAACTTGGCTAATGGCTCAGTCCTGAAAGAGGCTGCGTTATCAGTGACAATCTTACTTGGGCAGCCAAATCTTGTGATGAGGTCTTCCAGGAATCCAATGATTACCTTGTGGGAAGCACTCCTAGTGGGGATAGCTTCAATCCATTTGGTAAAGAAATCTGTAGCTGTCAGGATCCATCTATGTTGCCCACTGGAAGCGGGGTGGATTTCTCCAATGAAATCTAGGCCCCATTGCCGAAAAGGTATTGAAACAACCACAGGATTCAATGGCAGAGACTTGAGTTGTTGTTTTCTTGCAAATCTTTGACATTTGGTGCAATCTCTGACCGTCCTACAGATGTCGATGAACAAGGTGGGCCAGTAGTACCCAACTCTGAGAATTTTGTGGGCTATGGTCTTCCAGAAATGGTGCCCTCCACATAGGCCGCTGTGAAATTCAACCATGATCCTGTTAGCCTCTTGTGGATCCATGCACTTTAAAAGCACCCCCAGGGGGTCTTTCCAGTATAAAATTTGATCGACAAGGCAGTATCTGACTGCCTTGAGCTTTAGAGCTCTTGCTTTGTTTCTTTGCAGGCCATTTGGCGGCCGCAACTCTTGCAGAAAGTATATGACATCCTTATACCAAGGACATCGAGCCAATGGGGGCTCCCTTTGAGGGTCTATTTCAGACAGCTGACCCTGGTGAATTCCTGAGCATTCGTTGATGAAACTTATCCCCAAATATTGGCAATTGGCTTCAGCCAACAGCTTGGCTAAACCTTGACCTTTGATCAACTTGGTAGGCTTTATTTCCAGGTCAAATTCCAGAATCCTAGCTATCCACTTACTCCTTCTCCCGTCTATGTCAGGCTGACTAAGAATGTCTTTAATAGCAGCTGAGGGGACATACGCAATGATTTTTTACTGCAGGACATAGATTCTAAATGCCTTGAGAGCCTTTACCAGGGCATAGGCCTACTTCTCCATAGTGTCATACCTAACTTTGGCATCCCTCAATGCTCGGCTGAAATAGGCAACGGGCTGCTCTAGCCCAATCTCATTTGTCTGTAATAAAACAACAGCCACTGTGTCAGGTGAGGCGAAGGAGAAAATAAGGAAATCCTTTGAGTAATCGGGGTTGATAAGCACAGGGGATTCAGTCAGGGCCTTCTTTATTTTCTTAAAGGAATGCGCGATTCAGAAGTACACCTAACTTCATTTCCTTTCCTTAACATGGTTGTTATAAGTTTTACCTCCTCAGCAAAGTTAGGCACAAACCTCCTCAGAAAATTAATCTTACCAAGGAAAGATTGGACCTCCTTCTTGGACCTCGGGATTGATAAGGCTTGTATTGCCTCAATCCTGCTAGGGTCAATCTTGACTCCTTCCGCTGATACTATGTGGCCTGATAACTTTCCCTCCTACATGGCGAACAGAGATTTCTTGGGGTTTAAAGAAATGCCAAAACTCCTGCATTTCAGGAAAACCTTCCTAAGATGACAACAGTGCTCTTTATCAGATTTTGAAAATACTGTGATGTCATACAGATAGACGACCACAAATTTATCCTTTTCCCCAATGAAAGCTATGTCCATGGCACGCTGAAACGTTGCCCCTGCATTCATTAATCCAAACGGCATCTTGGCATACATGAATGTGCCCCATGGAGTGGTAAATGTTGTCTTTTCCCTGTCCTCAGGCAGAACAGAGACTTGATTGTAGCCAGAGAAACCATCGATCATGGACATCTTGGATGCTCATGTTACCCTCTGCAGTATATGTTCCATATTTGGTAAGGGATAGTTATCCTTTCGTGAGCTCCTGTTCAGGTTTCTGAAGTCTACACAGAGCCTGATTTCTTCATTATTTTTCCTTACTGGTACCAAGTTGGCCACCCACTCTGAATATCTCAGTGGTACGATGATCTGGGCTTGTAGCAGCTTCTTCACTTCCCTCTCCATAATAGGCAGTAGCATAGGATTGATCTGTCTTAGCTTCTGCCTAAATGGCTTTGCCTCCCCCTTTAATGGGATTATATGCTTGATGACAGAAGTGTCATACATTCTGAGGTCTTCGTAGGTCCAGGCGAAAACATCAGCAAATTCCTTCAAAAGTCCAGCGTATTCAAACCTCTGCTCCTTTGTCAGACTTCTTGACAATTTGACCAGCTTGGGCTCACTCTTAGTGCCGATGTTGCACTGAATTGTATCAGCGTCATCTTCTGAGATCTTCCCTTTTAACGCCACATCATTCCTATCAAAGAGCCTTTCCAAAGGAACCAGTCCCCTTGGAATATGATTGTTGGGCAGCTGCACAATGTTACGCTCTACAATCTTATTCAGAAAATTACCCCCATCAAGCTTTTCTTCAAAGACAGAGTCTTTGTCGATATGCATCTCTGAAAATTCTTCGACAGTCTCCAAGAACTTCTTGATCTCGAGATCATTCTCGAATACCTTCCAATGTTTGACGTTGTTAGGTATGGAGGGCTTGTATTTTACTTCTACATCATATCTGAATTTGGGCGGCAAGGGTACTTTGAAATTGCTTGCTGATGTAGCCAAGGAATCTGCCATTGTGTTCTCCTCTCTTGGGATGAAAGAAATGTTAAATGTTGAGAAGAAACTGTCAATTAAGTCCCATACCTCATTTCTGTAGCTCCTGAGTCGAGGATGCTTGGCCTGATAAGCGTTTTTTATCTGCTGGACCACCAACTCTGCATCTCCGAACACTACTACTTCCTGAATTCCCATTTCCCTTGCGGCTCTTAATCCTAGGATAAGAGCTTCATACTCTGCTACATTGTTGGTAGTTTCAAATTCTAGTTTGTATGACAGAGATATGGTTTCCTGAGTAGGTGACACAAAAAACACCCCAGCTCCAGCGCCTTCTCTGGAAAAGGCTCCATCAAAGAACATTTTCCATACGGGGGTGATGGAGGGAAGAAATTTATGGGAAGAGGTGGGCAATTTTCTGAGTTTTAAAGGAGGCTCAGGAGTATTAGTGAGTTGTAGTAGGCTGGAACCTAAATCAGTGTCCAAGGCAAAAATAGGATGGTTGGTAGGATTGGTTTCATCACTAATTATACAGGCCAATTGGGCTTCTCTGTATAGTCTCCTATGCTCTCCTCCAAACACTGGGATAGTAGCATATGTGAGGTCCATCTGCAAAGTTCCCCCCAGTCTTTTTATCCAAGATCTTGACAACAACATACCAAACTTGGGGGGGACATCGGCCACTACAATATCCATGACCACACTTTTCATGGGCAATTGAAACAAAGTCACAACTAGGTCTTTGATGACTCCTAGACATTGAACCTTTCTGGAGTCAAAGGAATAGAGGTCATGATAGGCTCGGGTGACTTCTAGCCCTAACTCTTCCATGACAGTTTTGGGCATGAGGTTGTGAGAAGCCCCCGAATCCATCAGGCAGTTGTGCAGTACCTTGTCATGTATGTTCAGGGAAGTGTAGAAGGGAGGGGATGAGTCATTCCTGTCTTCTACCATAGGACCTAGGACAACTGCAGGCTTTTCATCTTGCAAATTTATGGAGTCTGTGGGAAGGCATGAGACCTCAGACTGTAAAAGCTCAGAGAAGCATTTCTTAAACCCTTCATGTTTAATCAATTCGGTGATCTTTTGAATTTCGTGCTCAAAATTAAAGGAAGATGTAAGCTTCGAAATTTCTCTTATTTCAAGAACATGAATCTAGACTATGGGAGAGAGGGGTCGGGGCTTCTTACCTCTGTGACTATCCGCTACTTCATTAGCAGGCTTCTCTACTCTAGTGGACTACTCAGGAACAGCAGATGCTACTGTCTTTTTCTTAGACCTCAGATTATATCTGCCTTGGCTGCCACTAGCCTTGTCTCCCTTGCTCAGTTCATTTAGCTGAATGTCCATGAGAGACTCCTCGTATGCTGATTGAGTGAGATGAGGAAAAGGGGGAGTGTCTCCAAAGCAATGGATTTTAGGATCAAGCTCATCTGTTTCCCCTTCTTCCCCCTCGGCCATAAAATTGTTTTGAAAAGGGGCCTGAATTTTCTGGTCTTCTCTGTCTCTTCCCCTCTCTCTTTTCACAGTCGGGGAAGTAATATTGTTTGGCCTCCTGAAACCTCCCTTGTTTTCGGCGTTTTGAGGGCCCTTGTATGCTTGCCTCCCCTCCACCTTCATTTTCTCCATCTCTGCAGACAGAGACTTCACCATCTTAGTCAGTTCATCCACTTGAGGGTGGGGCACCGATGGGCCAGAAGTTGAGGTTTTCGATCTTCCCTTTCTTCTGTCTGCGTCAGCCTTGTTCCTCAGTCTATCAGCTGCTAATACATTTGATTCCACCTCTATGGCTACATCTTTCATTTGAGCTAAGGAGGTGGCTCTTCTTTCTCTTAATAAAAGACAAAAATCGGGGACAAACGCACTAGCATAAGAAATCTTGGCCGAGGCTTCTGAGGGTTTTA
Organism: Picea sitchensis; assembly: GCA_010110895.2. NCBI lineage: Eukaryota > Viridiplantae > Streptophyta > Pinopsida > Pinales > Pinaceae > Picea > Picea sitchensis. The sequence goes on along the minus strand of SNQJ01S0183440.1, from coordinate 19,091 downwards.
TTTTGATAGGAATTTTATCATACATCTTATTGAATCTTTTGGAGAAGTCAGAGACAGACTCTCCTTCCATCTTCTTCAAAGACCTGAACTCTGTCATGTAATACATGAAATCCTTCCTATCTCCCCATTGCCTTAGGAAAACACTATCCAGGGCTTCGATCCCAGCAATAGATCTGGGGGCCAATCCTCTAAACCATTTCCTTACCTCACCATCCAAGCTCCAGATGAAGACTCTCATCCAAACATATTCATTTTAGATGTTTAGGTTGTCTGCATAACTGTAAAAAGCAGTTAGGTTCTCTTCTGCAATTATGTCCCCTTCCCCAGTGAACTTGGGCATATATTTCAAGTAATCTCCAGCAGGGAGAGGATTCATAGGATGGGGTAGGATTAAGGGAGAATATCTGGCAGCGACTATGGCATCCATTCTACTTAGAGGGGGATTAGCACCAGCCATAGGAATATTAGGTGGAGGAGAACTTGGAGGAGAAGGAGTTCATGAAGGGGCTACTGGGAATGAGTCTCGGAGTGGGATGGGAAACAAAATGGGATTTAAGGAGAAGGCTAACGGGCTCAAGTCAGTCGACGCTCCTCTTTTTGCAGGAGTGGTAACAGTAACAAGAGGAGGAGTGGTAAAGATAGGAGTGGGGAAATCTTCAGCGGTCCTGGGTCTACGCCAAAGTACAGCTTCAGAGGAGAGGGGAGTGACAAGGGCTTCTCCCTCCAATGCCAGACCAGGAGGGGAAAACTCAACAGAAACACTCCTGAAATTCAGGAAACGGGAAATCTCGGAAGGAGGTCTGTTAAGAAAGTGAGGAGGAGAAAATGGAGTTCCTACAGAAGGAGATGGCGGATTACCTGGTTTGGCAGTGGAAGCTTCTCCTTCAGAGGCCTTTCCTTTTCTAAGAACCACCTCTGGATCAGTTTCAGGTGTAGCTAGAGGCAGTTGTGGATGAGACTGCGTGTCTCTGCCTCTGAAAGCCACAATTAATACAGCAGGTTCGGCACAGTGGAGTCATCACAACGGAGTCGCCAGGTGCACAGTAGCAATCTTCAAAGGCTCTAATACCTGATGCACCTTCAGAATCAGAGGCTCAATGTCGTTCAATCCTGGGGAAAATCTTCAACTTCGTCCCCGACAACGGCGCCAGAAATGTTAGCGTCAGAAGTCACTCCTGGATTGCTTACAGGAGCAGAGCCCAATGCCCATCGGTTTTATGTCACGATTTGTTTAATGGGGTGATCGAATAGGTAAAGACTCAAGAAGATATAGCTTTAACTCAGGAAACCGGGCCTGGTCTGCAAAAAGCAAGGGAGGTCTTGATCCAACTTCCGTCAGTAGATGATTTAAGGGTGGTAGATGGAAGACTTGTGAGAAGGGTGAGCAAGACTGCCTCGGGCGACAGGCCTTCGGAAGCTTGAGGATGAAAAACTCAGAAGCCAAGATCCTCTTGGTCTAGAGCTTCAAGGAGCTGAGGGGTGACTCGACTGAATCCTCCAATTCCTAGTCGTTCAGCGCTGAGAAAATCATAGGAACCGATTAGAAACAATGAAACTGTTACAGTGATCCAACCTACATCATCCTATAACAGCTACAACTCGACTGGATCCTCCAATTCCGAGCTGTTATAACACAGTAAACAAAGAGATGGAAAAGAGGCTGACATCCATAAAGTAAGAAGTCTCAAATGCCTTATACATAAACCGGAGCGACCAACGCTTCATTAAAAATTTACAATCGGGAGCCTTGCTCAACCATTGATCGATTACAAAATACAAAGATTTAGCTTATATACTCAGAAAATTTGCCTAACAGTGACATGCTCAGACATCCAAGACTTGGTGTCCCTTCAGCCGAATTCGGACAGATATTCTTCGTCAGACACCACCTTAACTGCGTATGGCTCCTGTAAGGGGAGTAGCTAAGCCATTAAGAGCCAAGTTAGCGTGTGCAGACCCCCTCTGGCTAGTCGAGGACTCGGTATGGTTTCCTTGGAAAAATTGGTACACAGGACCCCCTCGAGCAGACCGCTTGCCAGACTCTCCATCCCTTACACTTAATGAGTGAGGAGAGGTTTCAACCACCCCCTCTCACCTTCATTTACTCCAAGTAAGAAACAGGATTGAGATCGGATCCGATGGCACCTGGAGGTCGCGATGATCCTCTCTATGACTGAACTCGATGCCTTTGGCCCCTTTTGCACAGCTCCCTTTATTTCCCAAGTGACCACGGGTTGTGACCCTGCGTTTATTCTCAAAAAACGCTTTCGACGTTCGCGAATAGGAAGGGGCTGATCCTTGCTTCTTAAAATCACGATGAGCGAAACGCCAAGACGGCTTAATTTGGCGCCACGCATCCCTCTCAAATATGACGGTCCTGGATTCACTCGGTGATATTGTGGGCCCGGGTCCTGGGCACTCCTGCACCTCGCATTTCGAGGATATGAAGCAGTTGGTCCTTGTGCGTCGGAGTCGCGATTCTCAAAAAGAAAGGGGCCTCATCACGCACCACGTGTCCCCTTTGGATGGACGGCTGAGACTGCCCCGTGATACTGCGGGCCCAACTCTTGGCGCTTTCGGTGCTTCGGGGTTCGGGGCTTCGAGATATAGAATGACATAGAACCCTCACCCTCTGAACTTCCGAATGCCAAAAAACCGACGTGACTAGATCTCACGCCACGTGTTCCCTGGAGGGATGACTGCTATCCATCGCGTTAATCCCAGCGCAGCTCCGCTAGCCGCGATTTCCCACCAACTGTTGATCTGCTCCTATGGATGGATCCTGACCGTCGACAATATAATCTTACCTGCTTACTTGCTTGGAAGCCGAAAAAATGAGATTTTTCTGTGCTGTGCTCGGGCGCTTCTCGCGCCACTTGCAGACCTGAACGCTCTTGTGCCTCGGACAAGAAATTTTACTAACAGTAACACACCCACTACCATAATCAAATTTTCGTTGATTTCTGCAGAATCATAGCCCCCAAAATATCTATGGACGCCTAGCGTAAGCTAGCTCTTTCTCTCTCTCTGCTCCCACGTGATCATGGGTCATGATCACAGGTCAAATAATCAATGTGCCTCTTTGTATTTTGCGCCTCGGTGCTACAGGGATGTCGAATCGTTCGACTATGCAACCGCCGAACCTCGGCAGGGTTAATGACTGGCCAATAGGGACGAATCCCTACAGGGTTAGCAAATGGCCATTAAGAATGGCCCTATCGCGCGGTTGAGTGGAGTACAGGTGGCGAGAGGGGAAACACGACACGATGGGCGACGTGATAGGAGACGGGTCCCACT
>SNQJ01S0183438.1:0-19360 GCA_010110895.2 Picea sitchensis | reverse complement strand
TACATATTATATTACATCAATCATCAATCAATCAATCCTTTGACATCAATAAATCACTTGACATCAATCAATCAAACCATTGGCATCAATGACAACATGATCCAACAGCATCGACGGTGGGATATCCTTGATCTCCTCCATAAGGACTGTACGAGTGAGAACGGTGAGGTTTTTCTCCACCTGTCTCAATACTCTCTCAACCTCTCTGGCTGGAGGCCCCCCTACTGCTGCTGGTGGTCCAGCGCCTGCGGCTGGTCCTGCCTCTGGTCGAGGACACTGGCTAGTCTTTGAGAAGCCTTTTCAACACACTGGTTCCACATATGTACATAAAATATACCTAAGTGTCAGATACTCTGGTATACAAAAGAAAAAAACGATATATATAAAAAGAAATAAAAATAAAATAACTTTGAAAAAAAAACACACCTATCTCTCCTAGCTCTACTCCGGGAGGTGAGAACCTACCTTCTCAGTACCTTCCTCGCAATGGAGTCCAATCGACTCCTCAATGTTGTGAGGCCCAGGGGAAAAAGTACCCAAGTTGACTAGATCCCCTCTCCTCGAGAGACCAGTCAAGAAGTAAATGTCTTCAGTCGTTTGAGTCAACGAATTCCCCTCGAGCATAAATTCATTAGTGTCAGGATGCCACTAATCTATCAAAGAATTCAACAACCTGGGTTGTGCCCTCATAAACAGACACTAGAAGAATTTGAACAACCCACATTGTGATAAAACAATGACAATAGCAGGGTCTTCCGAGACCAAAAAATCAATGTCCTCATGCTCCCTCTCTCTCCAATGAACATACATCCTGCAAAATGACAAATTCATGGGGATTTAAATCTTACTTTTTAATTTTTCCATTTATTGGAGGGTGTACACGAGCTACCTTGGCGATAGTCGCATGTGTATGTGGGAAAATTATCTTCTTCCTGCATGCACACACGAGCTGTTATTGGACAACCTGTGTACACATAGGGATGACCACTTTAAAGGTCAGCATCCCACCAAAAAACAAAAAAAAATGCAAAAAGGAAGAATTGAAATGCAGGAGGGGCTAGTATGTACTTACTTGGTCCAAGCGGAAGTTCGTTTCGTCCAATGAAGCTCCCACAATCAACTCTTTTGGCAAAGGGGTGTTTTTGACTTTTTTGGTCAATTCTCAATTTACAATGGTGATAATGAGCTACCAACCTCTATTTATAGACTTTTTGGCCCCTTTTTGTCATTTTTTGGACCCTTTTGTCATTTGTTCTAGCTTGAAAATCATTTAGTATGGTTCTTGAGTTTCTTGTGTGATGTTACGATATGTGTTACTTTGGGTATTGGGAAACGTTTTGAGAGTTGGGTCATTTTTAAAGGTCTTTTGGTAAAAAGTCATTTTTCCAACTTTGTGCATGTAAGATAGGATTCCACCTCCACTTGTTGCACCTCATTGTCTTTTTTTCTTTTCCATAGGATCGATCCCACCGAATTGTGACACAAAAACCTAATTGTTTATTTAGAAGTGTCGTAATTTAGTGGTAGAGCCTACCTTCCCATGGATGCCCTAGGTAGATCCTGGTTTCATTTTGGTTTCCATGTTGTCGCTAATGATTATAGGCTCGAGAGTCCTTTTTAGTTTTTCTTGATTACGAGTTTGAGCCTCACTTGCATGATTCATCATTTATTTTGACCTCACCCTCGGGACTCCCAAACAAAAATGAGTCTTCTATTAAGCCCTTTTCAGACCCTCTAAACATGAAAATATTGTCGAGTGATCTTGTTTCCCTTCACACTCGCCAAACTAAAATTTGAAGGAACTTTTGTTCAACGGTAGTTTACCCCTTTTTCAGTCTGGATGGTCAAATGTATGAACAAAGGTATACTCTAGGAATTTTGGTTCTCTAGAAGAGTATTCTCAGGTATAATTTTAACCCTTTTCGAGCCTAAGGGACTAAATTTACGAAAAAGGAACCCCCACGGAGTCCATAGTTAAGCTCTTTTCAGAGTCCCTAAAATTGAGAAGATTGTCGAGTGACCTTGTTTCTTCACACTTGTTAAACTGGTCTAGAAGAACATCCTTTATGAAGTCCATAGTTAAGCTCTTTTCAGACTCCTTAAATATGAAAAGATTGTCGAGTAATCTTGTCTTTTTCATACTCATTAAAATGGTTTTGAATAGATGTATTTTCGGTGCTAGATTACCCCTTTTTCGAGCCGACTAGACTACCTTCGAAAAAGGTACCCCAGTGGAGTCTTCTTTTACGCTTTTTTAGACTCTCTAAAAATGAAAAACCGTTGATCTTACCTTCTCTGGGCTCGTTAAAATTACATCGAAGGATGTTATCTTTGTTTCTTATTAATCACATTTGCATTCCTACATCTTTGGATTTATTCCAGCTCCTTGTTTCTCTCAACTGAACCATCTGAAGCATGCCTTATATGCAAGTGTTGTAGAACTTTGCCTCTGCATCTTGACACCTTGACCCATGGAGGATTTTTCCCAAGTGTCCTTTTCCTGCATATGTTCCCTTTCTCTGAGAATTAGTATGTTCCTTGCGCTTGGAACTAGTATGTATTTGGTACTCGTTCCTCCTTTGTAACGTAGCATTATTTTATTCTTTTTCAAGCTTCCCGAAATTATTGAAAAAGACAAAAAAATAAAATATACCCCAAAAAGAGGAAGGGAAAAGTATTTTATTTTTGTTGACAACACAATGCGTCGCCCTTGGACAAAGCACATACTTCCATTTGTTTGTCAAGCTCTAGGATTTAATATGAACTTAGGAAATTGTTCTCACTACATAGAGATGTGTCTTCCTCCATTTGGTTATCCTTCCAAACATATGGAGAGTTATTGTTGCCTCCTGCATCGTGAACTTATGTCAATGCCATGCTACCTGAGTCTCATCTTTTGTCGTGATTTCATCCAAGGGAAGTTTTACTAAACTTGAGTTGGCCCTTTTGCAATTTGTCTCTTGTCCTCATGCCCGACCATTCTAAAAGTCCAATCAAGTCCTTGCTCAAAATCAATTAATTTCTCTGCCTGATCACCTAGATCCTCTTTTCTGTTTCGGACGAGCCATCGAAGACCTATGGGTAGTGAAGTGGTACATTGATATTACACTCCTACCCGATTTTTGAAGATTTTGAAGTTGTTTCTCGAGCTTTGAAGACCTCATCTCTAGCCATCAGGTGTCATTAGCTTCTTGAAGATGGATACTATACATGTATAAATTTTGATTTTGAGATGTAGATCAATTGTGTACTGCTCATGGATACACTTTATATAGTTATATGACCTGTAACTGCAGTGTATCTGATTGGTAGACATGATTTTATTTTCATCCCAAGCATGGGTATGCCCGCCTCGGTGAGACAAATTGTTATTTTGCAGATGGAACCTCCTGAAATCTAGTCCCTGGGCTCACTCACTTCATACATTGGTGAATATTTGTAATGTATTTTGGCCATCAGATTCTCTTCTGACCTCACACATTAAGGGGCATCTTTTATAACCCCAAATTGCACTAGACATGCATACCTGGCATCAGGCCATCTTACTTGCTATCTTTTCCAAGCCATCACTGAACAAATCTTATAAAAAACATTGTTTTGAAGGTGTATGCACCCTACACCACTATTGCTCGCATACACAAGATTGTTGCACCACTACATCCCGCGTACACTCACAAAAAAGCGTGAAAATTTAAAATTGCAAAGGGATACAGGTTTTTGGGCCGTTACCTAACCAGTTGACCGCCTATAGCTAGTCACGCCAACCGTTACTATCTCTTTTGGACTATAAAAGACGGGGTTGGGGTCCCATTCCAAGAAAAATCACGAGAGCATAGAAACTATGCCCATTTTAGTATTCCCCCTTTTCCCCAATATTTTGCAATCACATTGTGAGTTTCAGCCAGAATTCCTTCTTTCTCCATTGCAAACCTTGGCCATTTACCTAGAGAGAATTGAAGAGGAGAAGAAGATGTGGAAGCATTTGGTGAATGGTGAAGAGGATCCTAGGACCGAGTTCGAGGAGTAGTTTCCAGTCTCATATTGTAAACGAATTTTGGGATATTAATATAAAGAAATACTTTTTCCGTCCTGCCAAATGACGTCTTAAATCTTTTTGATTTGTTTACATTTTCTTATGATTTCTAACCCACTAATCCTTATATAGAATGCATGCTTGTAGTTTCCTTTTTGTATTTTGGTGAATGCAGGTTGGCCTTGGGAGGAGATCTTGAGTCAATAAGAAACAAAGCGCAAAGGGATCGACACCAGACGCGGAGTTTAAGGTATGCCTACCGGATCCCTACACTTTGTCTTTTATGTATGATTGTGGGGTAATGACGGGATAGTTGTTAAAAAGTACGAGACTTTAGATGGTTATCTCTGCCTGCACTTTAGAACCCTAGTGTAGTCTGTAGAGGGGTTTTCCTTCTATATAAATGTGAACAAATGGAAATATGACTATCCTTACACATATATGCATGATATTTTCTTTGCTAAATTTCCTTGTTTGTTGTATGAATGGCTAAAAACGAAGACTACTGCCAATTCTATTATGTGGCCTTTGGAACCAGTGGTTTTGGATCAATAAAATCTTGAAAGATTGAAAGTGTTGGATAGTAAGTGGACTCAGGCTATTGGCTTCTGGTTTTCTCAAGTAAAATAGGGATACATTGTTGATTTTTATATGGAGTACACCAATTCTTTCAGCGAGGATGAAATAAAGTTCATGGAAGGTTTGAGGAAGTGGATCCTAAAAGAGATTCCACTTTAGATAAGGATGTTTTTCATGGAGAAAGGGTGATGCAGATAGAGACCAATAGAATGGATGAGTAAAATTCCCCAGTGTTAGGGGGAGAGAGTTTTCAAATATGGAGGAAATTGAGAAAATGGATCCATGGAGGAGGATCCATAAATTTTTGAGATGATGTGAGGAATGGTATGGACCCAGAGGAGCAAGGAGAAAAAGAGTTGATAGATACATAATAATATTTTAGATAAGAGGAAAAGTGGAGTAGAGAGGTGGAAAAGAGTTAGCTAGGGGTGCACGATGAGGGTTCGAGCCCAGGATGAAGAGAAAAGAAACCACACCCGGTTGTAGTGCGAACAAGTATGTTTTGATAGAGTGGAGAATAGATGAGGATAGGTTCATGAAGAGGCGTGGAATTGAAAATAGGGTTCCTAGTGGGGATACCATTAGTGATAGTAGTAAGGGTATAGGTGACGAATTTTGTACCCCTTGGCTATTGTGGTGTGCCATAACCTTACAGGAATATGAAGCACAGAGCAATGGTGCATTGATAAGAGGAAACTATGGTGCGTAGAGTAGTGATGAGCTATTAGGAGAGGAATACAACATTCAAATTAATTGTGCACAGATAGGACATGAATATAGAGCGCAACATTTTGGTGCACTGGAAGAAGAGGAAGATAGAGGATCCCCTAGTGGTGGGGAGACAAATTGGAAATAATATATAGTCTTGCATGGCTGGAAGTAGGAAACTCTCTTGGTTATATCATGAGAAATTTCAGAAGAATATCGACTTACCCCCCCTTCATACCATCCCCCTTGAATTTTTAATAAAGACGAAAGGACATTAGATAGTGAAGAAATTGGAGTATAAGAGAGAGAAGAATAAGGTGAAGTCAATACTACTTCACCCTGAGAAGTATTGGTCTTGAGAAATCAAACTCCTAGAAGTTAGAGAGGAGGAACTAGTTCGAGGTTGAGCATGGAAAATCAGGACATTACCCTGAGGCTACCCATGTTCCTTGGAACAGGTAAGGATAATGCAAAAAAAAATTGGTTTACATGTGAAGCAATCTGTTCTATTAAGATAATCACAAATCATGTAGCAAAGATCGCTCAACTGAAGACCACATTCAAGGACAAAGCCTTGACGTGGTACATAAAGTACAATGACATTGCACCAGTGCGATAGATGAGGTCCCTAGAGGATATTACGAAAGATATACTAAGAGAATTCCATAAACCTAAGACAAAGTCTCATTATATCACAGAGATAAAAAATATGAAATGGAAGGAGGGAGAGACCATATGGGATTATGACCAATGGTTTGGAATTTTATTGGATAGGCTAACATTCTAGATCCAGGATGTGTAACATTGAGTATGGTCCATTGTAGGGTTACTTCCCCATATCCAAGTTCTTATCACCTAATATAAGGTGACGACTCAAGAAAAGGAAGTAGAAATTACAATGTATCTTGAAGCTATGCCAATAGGGGCAGAGACGTTGAGAGGTTTGACATAGGTGTAGTCACAACTAATCAACGTGACAATACAATTGAAATATATGGCTAAGATGAAGGTCGTGCATGAGAATGTTGTTAAGTTTTGAGATATTATTAGGTTTCTTTTCAATTTACTAGATAACAATATAGCATAGTTAGGATCACTAAAGAGAAACACAATCACAAGATACAAAAAAATTATCTTGGGAATCCTCATGTGGGGAGAAAAATGAGAAAAAAACTTCCTTAATATAGATATCCAATACAATGCCAAGACAATAAAACAAAACATTAGAGAATATCCAACGAGCAATGTGCCTCTCTCTTGCTTCTTCTCCCAGCTGCGGCTACCAAACTTGCACGGATGATCAAATGGTGGAGCTGAGATAATGAGAGCCTTGACTTCCTTTATTATTCATGTTGGCAGGTGTTGAAAAAGGTGTCTCTTCACTGGGCAGGGTCAAATTGTATTCTTAGTGTTTAAAACAACTTTAATTATACCTAGGGGCCGACTTCTTAATTTTCATAATACAATTAGGGTTTTGACCAATCCATGAAGTTTCATCAATTACAATGTCTATGATCAATCCACAAAAGGGGATTGATATAATGAATAATGACTCAATAATAAAAGAATACTCTTTGCATTTACAATATTTCAACACATGTGGGTTACCACACAATAAGCTTTGAAGGGATCATAGAGAAGAATTCCCTGTACTGCCAAATTATGTGGTGATGCACACAAACAATCCATTTACATATGGAAATATGGAATGGTGTGAGGTATGTACATTGTATATAGTGGGGCCATGTGCCACCCCATTGCAGAATTAGGAAGTACTGAGACAATGCTCTCTCTTGCTTCTTCTCCCAACTGCAGCTACCAAACTTGCACACCGGATGATCAAATGAGTGAGTGAGATAATGAGGCACTGACTTCCTTTATTCATGTTGGACGACAGATGTTGAAAAGGTGTCTCTTCACTGGGCAGGGTCAAATTGTATTCTTAGTGTTTAAAACAACTTTAATTATACCTAGGGGCCGACTTCTTAATTTTCATAATACAATTAGGGTTTGACCAATCCGCAAAAGGGGATTTCGTCAATTACAATGTCTAACATGATCAATCCACAAAAGGGGATTGATATAATGAATAATGACTCAATAATAAAGAGAATACTCTTTGCATTTACAATATTTCAACACATGTATGGTGTACCACCTGTCGCTTTGAAGGGAATCATAGAGAAGAATTCCCTGTACTGCCAAATTATGTGGTGATGCACACAAACAATCCATTTACATCTGGAAATATGGAATGGTGTGAGGTATGTACATTGTATATAGTGGGGCCATGTGCCACCCCATTGCCCGAATTTTCAGAAGTACCAGACAATGATTCGATACTTTGTTCTATGAGTTATGTAAGTTCGTCGGGCATGATGTTAATAATTTCTCCTCACTCGAGTTGATACAAGATAGTACCTGCAATGTATTTCAGGTACAGGAAGAGAATATGGGTGGTGAGCGTGTTTGTGTAGAAAGAGGTGAATACCAAGGTATTCCCTAAGGTGGATATGGGTGTAGTCACAACCGATGATATGGAACAGGGGGAGGTAGACCCCCCATGTGTTTTAATTGTGAAGATATTGATCATGTCTCAATTTTTTGTATGAAATCGAATGTGATTTGTGCATACTTATATAGTCCCGAGCATGTCACCTAAGACTCTCCCGACTTGTTGAAAAAATGGGATGAAAAAAATACCAATTGCAACATGGTGCATGCAGAGCCATGCAGGAATAAGAAGAAGAATGAGGAGGATGATGTTCGGGTAATAACTCAAGGAGGATCAAAGACATGAGTATAATTTGAGCATGGTGGAGCCTCAGGTCAAAATCCATATGGGAATATAAGGAAGGAAACTCATCCCCCTCTAAATTTTGATTCTTCCCAACAAAAATAACTCATGCACGATGCCGAGAGAGAAATGGAAGAAGAAAGAGTGCATGAGGAGCTACATCATACAACTTAGAGGTCACTTGAGGAGGCTAGGATAATGGAAGAAGTGCATAGGGAGACACAAATGTCACTAGAGAAAGCTCATATCTGCGAAGAAGTACAATGCGTGATGTAGAGGTTGTTGGAAGAAGTTAGTGCCCATGAAAAATTGGAGTGTGTGACACAAAGATATTTGGAGGAAGCTCATGTGCGTGAATAAATACAACATGCGATGCAATAATAAATATAATAATATAGTGGAAAGAATGATCTATGACGTGATGAATAGAAAGAAGATGAATAAATTCCCCAAGAGGAATCATTGCATAACTTGGGTCACAAGAAAGAATATGAATACCAAGTAAGCTCTTTTTTTCATTGTTGTTTGTGATTGTTGAATGATCAAGAGGATGAAATTAATTTTACACAAATGTTAGATACTTGCATGAGGGAACAAGCAGTGGAGGAAACCATATCGGCTCCACTGCCAAAAATAGAGGTATGTTAGGTTAGAAAGAAAAAGCACACTAGCCAAGAATTTAAGATGACAAAATAACTTGGTGGCTATGACATGGATGGATTCATGTTGTAAATGGGTTCCAACATGAATATTGTTTTGAAGAAATATTGGGAGGTGATGGTGTTGGTACAGGGGTAGACCCAGGTTTCAACGCTTCAACAACGTACCAACAAAACCCTAACTACCGACCTTTCAGCAACACCTGCGAAGCAGATGAAGTCTCACTCGAGGTAGAGACAGGGTTGGTTGCAGGACTCCAGTGTCTGCAACCTTAGCTGGGACACAGATCTGTGATTACAATACTCTAACACAACACTTAGAAGATGTCATTCATTAGTACTTAACATTTTTCTACAGTGCCAATAAACCCTAATTACAACACAACACAGTATTCAACAAGATTCAACACATTTAAGCACTTAGCATAAAGAAACAAATCAGATATGGCATTCATTCGCATTACCAAGCACTAAGATATTATATTAGATGCTTATAGAAATCATAAATAGAAAAACACTAAGCATAAATCACATCAAAGGCACAAAGAAATAATAAAAATGAACAAATCATCCATAACATAGGATATACGTGGTTCACCCCCAGCCTAGGGCTACGTCCACAAACTCTTTATCTTCTTTATTATCTTTTGTTAATCATCTACATTCATAGAACCATAAGGTCCTACTCCACATAGGACATGAGATCTACGTGCACCTCGCCAGATCCTCCTTCCTCGAGCTAGCTTACAACACAAAGACTTTTCACAATCTCTTACAGTCACTTGCACTTAGCCTTGCAAGTCTCACACAATATGCACAAAGCATGTACAACTATCACTTGCACTTAGCACATTATCACACAGATGCCTATATTGTCTCCTCTTAAATTGCCTAGACATCTATTTATACATCACAAAAGGGCCTAAACATGGGTAAACCCATGGGATGACATCCCCATACCCGTTACATAAGCCCAAAACCACAAAAATGCCCTAAAAAGGGGCCAAGATTTTGCGATCTCAGTGCGCTCTGCCTTCGACAGCTTGTCGAAGTCCCAAAATAGGTCAAACCTGACCAAGGATCTCCAAGACTTGGTCAAGGGCCAATAGGCCCCCAACACTCACCTGTGACTCGTCTCGAGTCACTTTGATTTGGGTAGCTCTGCATCAAAATCCTTGAGCCTGACTCGAGCTGCTTCGAACTACTACTTCGCCAAGGCCTCCTGCTCGACGAACTCCTGAAGAAATGCCTCGTTCAAACATCCATCTAATCATTGTTCAAATGAAGTGACTACTTGTTCCAAAACTTCTCCTCGTTCTTCAATCTCCTCAAACAATTGGCAAGATGTATCTTGGACTGGCTGGAGCCTCAAATTCACTTCCATGACTTTGCTCTGTATGGTATGGACTTGTTGTTGAGAAGTGAACTCTTCCTGAGATATTTTCATTCTTTCAACCCCTAACAGGAGGTTCAACTACACCTATACTTTCACTGCTTTCTTCTTTGCTTCTTGGAGCTATTACTCTAGTGTCTTCAATTCAAAGTCCTCAATAAGTCGCTCATAAGTCTGTGCACTTCTACTGCTAAGATGTTGACATTCCAAAGTTAATGCTCTAATCCTTTCAACTGTGCTCGAGGAAGTGGATTCTCTTTGGTATAACACATCATATGGAGTACCTGGTATTGTTTGTAGCTCTAGATCTGTTATTCTCTATTGAAGTTGTTGGATGGCTTCAACAAGATGGTGCTACTTGATTCTCCACTAGGTCTTCCTCCTTTTTCTCTAAGGTCGTCACAAAGCGAAGTGCTCTGCTGACTGCTTATTTTACTCCAACCTACTCCATGAGAAGTTGTTCTTTCTCATGCTAGATCTGCACCTTTTCCTCTTCAAACTTTGCTTGGAGGGAAACCTTCTCCTACTGCGCAACCCTGTGTTGTTCTATTGCTTCCTCTTGTGCTTGCTTCAGGGCCACTGTGGCCTGTTCTGTTTCTTCCTGTGTGAGACGAAGGTGAGCTTCACTTGCATCGACTATTCTATGGAGTTTTTTAGGGTCATATCCCAACTCTATTTCTTCTGATGGAGGGGGCGCAATGGACACTACGTGGTTGGAATGAAGGGTCTATTGTACCCCTCATAGTTCTGCTTCAATTTTCTCATACATGGTCTCTTTCTTAGCTTCATTTATTTGCAAAGGATATTCTGAGGCATCTGATATAGCTGTGATGATGAATTCAAAGTCATCGAGCGTGAGCATAGTCTACATCTTGGTCTTACTAGCTTTTGACTTCTTTCGCGATGTGGGTTTCGTGGGAGAAACCTTTCTTTTGTGAGATGGCTCTGCGTCTTTAGGGGGATTTTGTGGCAGTGTTACTTCACCTTAATTCTACTGATATTCTTGTCCATTGTTCTCTTCTTTATCTAATTCATCATCACATCCTCCTCTAGGTGATTTTGAAACAATTTCTTCCGACGCATTGCTCAACTGTTGGACTTCTTCTGTCTTCTTCCATCTACTAGTTCCAGTTGTATCATGCCCTTCACGAGTGATCACTGAGCTTTTGATTAGTTCAGGATCAGACAGTTCTATGGGGTCAAAAGGGATAAGGATCTCTGTAGGCCACTCCTTAGTTATTTCTTTTAATTCCTCTTCCGTGAGTTTGTAATAACTCTGTAGTACTTCTTTTTCTTTGTCTATGCACAGGGATGTTGATAAAATGTTTGTCTGCGTGGAACTTCAAAAATGGCCGAAACATGTGCAGGGTGTTTGGCATTATATGAGGGATAGCCTCAATATCCCTCTTTAACTATAGGTAGCAGGTTTGGAACACCGCATTTTATTTCCATTGTTTTCCCATATCGCTTGAATACCACAACGAAGTGAACTTCACAGCTAAGGGTTCAGATGGATCTAGTTCAGGGAAGGTCGCACCTTCCGACATCTCCCAATCTATGAACACGATGAGGATCAACAACCAACTAAAATGGAACTCATAGCCCTGATCCTGAGCTTTGTAGAAGTCTTGGTCTAATTGGTTCACTAAGTACTTTTCCCAATTCATCTGTAGCCCCTCCACGCATTTCAATGTGAGGTCAACAAAAAACCCTGTCACTTGTGTGGGTATGTTCTTTCAGACTAGCTTACCAGCAATCAATTGGAAAGCAAGGTGCACTGCGCCATTCTATATGGAGGCTACCTTTTAGCCTCGCTTCCCCTTCTCCACATCGTCATATGTATCTTTAATATTTTGTGCCAGGGTGTGGTCTATAGCCTTCCCTGGGTAGAAGTCTTGCGGGTCTTGTCCCTGCATGTTCATTCCGGTGATCTGATGGATCAACTCTGGATAAATGGTGATGCATCTATCTAGCCACAAATAGTGACCATGGAAGATCGACAACAAAATCTTAACACATGTGTTAACCTCTTGGTGCCTTCCAAAATGGGGTATTTTCATTACGTTTAGGATGGTGGACTGTGTGAGGTCCATAGTCCATGGTTGGGGGATTATCCTCAACTTCTTCCCCTTCGTCCTAGTCAAATACCTATGAGGAGAAAGCATGTTGAAGTTCTTGTGATCCCCTAGGTTAAATTCGTTGATMTTTAGTGTCATGATCGTATTCATCTAAGGCTTTCCTGTGCGTATCCCCTTTAGGAGGTACGCATTAACCAAAGTGTAGTCGAAGCCCCTGGGGTCAYTGTCATGATTCACCACGTCRGCCAAAGGTCGGATGTAATCGGGCATGATGGAAGGGATTAACTTCATGTTTKTCAAGTCATATCTATGCTTGGTTCTCTTCTCATCTGCAACTCGGGATGGTCCARATCTGTGAGCAGTCAAAGGGGAGGCTTGCAATCCTCACATCGATGAAGCTTTAACTCCTATGGACATGACCCTCTCTACCATTAAATCGATTAAAATTTCCTCAACTAACTTTTCCAAAGCGTTGAGATCGTTCGAAATGCATGCTCGAGATTGGATATCTCAGGCCGATGAACAATTTCTTAATGCAATAGGATGGATAAAAAGGTCTCGATAAGCACAACACAGTAACAATGATTTCTCTTGTTGGCTCGGATACAATTCGCAAAAGTGTTCTCGGTGCAACAATATATGGGATAAGTAGACAATGATGTAACAGATCATTCCAACGGACAAGAATCCTTCATAAATGCAGTTATGTCTGTTACAACGCGGTCCCAATGGTCCGATGGTGAGCTTTCTGATCATAATTGTTGTTTTAACCGTTTAGGAATGTCAATCTAACGGTTATAATGCCTCCAACAGTCATATCAATCTACCATGGTGAAGTGCCAATATGAGTTGCTCTTATATTCTGATGAAGTTTGAATTCTGGAGACCTTCCTTCTGTGAAGTCTTCTCTGGAACTTCCTGTAATTTCTCCAACTTTGCTTTCTTCTTGCTGAGCTTTCTAGCCTTCCTCCCTGTGATCTGTGTTATTGTGTTCCTCTTCCCATTATGATTCTTATATCCTCTTGGCATAGTAACTTCGTGTTGTTGATGGTATTTCATAAGGTCTAAGGTCAATACTTCTTCTCTGTCTCGGGTAGGTGCTCTACTCTCTTGTACAGACAGGTGTTTTGGGTCTGCATGTATTCTTTCAACTTCGAAAACCAGATTTATGGCCCTTAGTAGCTTCGACTGGTTTTCTTGTTCTTCCAGTAACTGTGTTATTCTTTTAGCCATGAATTCCCTTAACTCTTTCTTTTTCTATTCTAGACCTTCCTCTTCTTTCTTTCTTTGGGTCTGATATTTCTCAATCCAGGGTTTTCCTAGAAATAAAGAAAATGGGGCATTGTTATCAATAAATTTAACAACCTCAAATTCTTCTTCTATTGAAGTGCCATGAACACTCATAGATGTCTGGGTAAGCCTTCCACATAGGGTTATCAACTTTCCTCTAAATAATCCTATTCCTCCCAATGAAGGAATCATAGCAGGCTTTCCTAAAATTTCCCAAGCTCTTTCTGTCATAATATTCACATGTGTTTCCTCATCCAGAACACAGTCTATGTCAAAGTCTCCTATTCTTGTTTCTATGCACTCTTTCTCTTTGAATATCCCTGATAAGTAGATATATTTGTGGTCATTCAGGGTTTCTTTCATTTGTAGTAATACAGTCTCTGATTCTTTCTGGGGTTCTACCATGGTCTCAGTTTCTTGGCCTTCTCAGGGTATTCTTGTCTCATATTCATTCTTTCAACCTTAGCAATCATTCTAGGTAAATCCAGAATGAAATGGTCCATAGCTTTACAACAAAGACAACTAGGTCTTCTGTCAGGGAAATCCTTAGCAAGATGGCTCAGTCTTATGCAATTGTAACAAAGGGTTAATCCTCTCTTCCTCTTAAATGATCCCCAACCTTTCTTGTACTGTGCACTAGGATTGTGGTAGCTAACCTGCAAAAAAATATTCCTAGAATCATGCATCCATTTGTTAGTCCAAACATTCTTTCTATGCATAGAAATAACATATCTTTCATTATTTCTATCATATCTATTCATATCAAATCTTCTTTCTTCTAACTGTGCCCTAGTTTTCAGACTAGGACAAAATTTATCAAACATACCTAGAACCATATTTTTGAAACAAAATTTTCCACTTATCTTACCTTTATTAAAGAACAAAGCTTTCAGATCTTACCTCTTTAATCAAAAAATTTCATTGATCTTACCTCTCTTCTTTAGATCTACCTCCTTTCTTAGCACAGAGCTTCACAGTCAAGTAGAATATTGCACACTAAAGAAACAGAACTACACACATAGCTTTCTTTCTTTTCCTCAATTGCCAACAATCACAGTTTCAGGTCCCGACAACTGAACCATTTGTTGGCACAAGGGCAGACCCAGGGTTCAACGTTTCAACAACACACCAACAAAACCCTAACTACTGGCCCTTTCGGCAACACTTGTGAAGCAGATGAATTCTCACCCTAGGTAGAGGCAAGGGTGGTTGTAGGACTCCAGTGTCTGCAACCTTAGCTGGGACACAGATCTGTGATTACAATACTCTAACACAACACTTATCAGATTTCATTCATTAGTACTTAACCTTTGTCTACATCACAGATAAACCCTAATTACAATGCAACACAGTATTCAACAAGATTCAATACATTTAAGCACTTAGCATAAAGAAACAGATTAGATTTGGCATTCATTCGCATTACTGAGAACTAATCTATTATATCAGATGCTTCTAACATTCATAAAGATAATAACACTAAGCATAAATCACATCAAAGGAACAAATCAATAATCAAAATGCACAAAGCATCCATAACACAAGATATATGTGGTTCACCCCCAGCCTGTGGATACGTCCACCAACTCTTCGTCTTCTTTATTATGTTCTGTCAATCATCTACATGCACAGAGCCATAAGTTCCTAGTCTGCATAGGACAAGATATCTTCGCACACCTCTCCAAATCCTCCTTCCCTGAGCTAGGTTACAATACAAAGCCTTCTCACAATCTCTTACAATCACTTTCACCTAGCCTTGCAAATCTCACACAATATGCACAAAGAATGTACAACTATCACTTGCACTTAGCACATTATCACACAGACGCCTATATTGTCTCCTATTACAATGCCTAGACATCTATTTATACATTAAAAAAGGGCCTAAACATGGGTAAACCCATGGGATGACATCCCCATACCCGTTACATAAGCCCAAAACCCAAAACCAACCTAAAAATGGGTCGAGATTCCATGATCTCTGCTTCGACTTGCGCTCCTCCTTTGACAGCCTGTCGAAGTCCCCAAATAGGTCAAACATGACCAAGGATCTCCAAGACTTGGTCAAGGGCCAACATGCCCCCAACACTCACATATGACTTATATCAAGTCACTCTGATCTAGGTAGCTTTGCTACAAAAACCTCAAGCCTGGCTCAAGCTGCTTTGACCTGCTGCTTCGCCAAGGCCTCCTGCTCAAAAAAATCCTAAATAATTGCCTCATTAATAGGTCCCTCTAAGCATTTTTCAACTGAAGTGATTACTTGTTCCATATCTACTCCTCGTCCTTCAATCTCCTCAAATAGTTGGAAAGTTGTATCCTGGACTGGCTGGAGCCTCTGAGTCACTTCCATGACTTTGCTCTGTATGGTATGGACCTGTTGTTGATAAGTGCATTGTTCCTGAGATATTTTCATTCTTTCAACTATTGACAGGAGCTTTAGCTGTGCCTGTACTTTCATTGCTTGCTTCTTTTCTTCCTGGAGTTGTGACTCTAGTGTCTTTAATTCAGGGTCCTCAGTAAGTCGCTCATAATTCTACGCACTTCTACTGCTAAGATGTTGACATTCCAAAGCTAATGCTCTAATCCTCTCAACTGCGCTCCTGGTAGTGGATTCTCTTTGGTCTCACACATCCTACGGAGGATTAAGGATTTTATTTTCCATTGACAGGCAAAGGAAGCCACATCCATGGTATTTTTATCATATCATCATCCAATTGCCAAAATGAAAGAGGTCGTCCATTGCTACAAGATCTATGTTGACAAAATTGATAATGATGACCCTCAAGAAATGTAGATAAAATAATTTGAGGGAGAGCACACATTAAAGGGGAAGGAAGTATAGATGGCCACACCATACTATAATGGCCCAATTAAAACCATGAAACATAACATTGGCGCTGAGAAAGCACCCAAAATGGCCATCATCAAATATTATTGGGATAAGGAGACATAGACTCAGGTTTTTGACCTCCTCAAGGAATATGAGGACCTGTTTCCATGAAGATTTTATGAAATGAAAGTAATTGTAGGATCATTGGGGGCCATAAAGATTCAACTCAAACTAGATTCCAAACCGGTCAAGAGAAGACCATATCGATTAAATCCCAAGTATAAGGAAAAGGTGTGCAAAGAATTATATCGAATGTTGTATGCAAGGATCATTTTCCCTATAGTAGATTCTGATTGGATTATTCCTATGGTGGTACAAACCAATAAAAATGAGGATATTTGAATCTATGTCTATATGAGGAATATCAATGGAGCCTTTGTCCATGACCCTTTCCCGACACCCTTCACAAATGAGGTGCTGGAAAATGTTAGTGGTCGAGAATCCTACTCTTTTGTAGATGGCTTCTCAAGGTATCATCAGGTTCAGATCACATAAGAGGATCAGGCTAAAACCACCTTTGTGATTGAATGGGGTCCCTTTGCATACGAAGTCATGTTCTTTGGCTTGAAGAATTCCCCTGCAGTGTTTTTGTGGATATTGGTCGCTTCCTTCAAGGAATTCATCCATAGGTTTCTTGAAGTATACATGGAATATTAGACCATGTTCATTTTGTTAAAGGCACACATGCAAGTTCTTCATCTAATGTTGGATTGATGTCCTCATCTACAAATTTCTTTGAATTTGAATAAATTCATATTTTGTACATGCTTTCGTATATTGTTGGGCCACATCACATGAAATGATGGATTGCTAGTGGATCCAACTAATACTGTCACCATATTGGATATGGTGTACCCCACTTCAGTTTGAGAGATGCACGCCACCTTGGGTCATACATGATACTACCAACGGTTCATCTAGAATTATGCCCAGAATGCAGTTCCATTGGAAAATATTTTGTGTAAAGATACTAAGTATGAGTGGATGCTAGAATTCCAACAAACCTTGGATACCCTCAAAGAAAAAATAGTTACTACACCAATTTTGGTTTTTCTTGATTGGTCAAAGATCTTCCATGTCCATGTTGATGCTTCATTTATTGTGCTGGGTGTTGTTCTTGTGCAACCAGGGGAATGAAACAATGATCACTCGATATATTTTTCTGGTCACAAGTTGTACAATTTTTGGCCATGGTCTATGACATACAAAAATTTCACCACTACTTGTTGGGTCAACTTTCAAATTCTTCAATGATCACTCTGTGCTCAATTATTTGGTCAACAAGCGAGTGTTCAGAGGAATAATATACCGTTGGTTGTTTCTTTTTCAATATTTTGACTTTGAAGTTGTCGTTAATCCTGTGAAAAATAACGTTCGACCAAATAATATGTCTTGGATCGAGACTAGAGAAGTTGCTAAGAACCTCGATGATGAACTCCCTGATGCATAGCTCTTCCAGGTCGAAGCCATGCCTGATAAATTTATCAAAATCATGAAATTTGTCATAGTTGGTTAAGATCCCACAAGGTATACTCTGGTGCATCCTCGTCAATTGGTGACCCATAGTTTCAATTATCAATTGATTTCTAGACAATTGTATAAGTTGGGCATAGATGGCATTCTGCATTGGTTTTCTTTGGGACATGAATAAGATTCCATCTTGTATGAAGCACATGAAAGTATTGCTAGAGGCCACAATTTCGGTAAGGATATTGCACATAAGGTTCTATGCATTGGGATTTGGTAGCACTCCCTATTTGCACACACTAATGACTACTCCAAATTCTATGATGTATGTCAATGGGATGGAAATCCATGTTGAAGAGATGATCTTCCTTTATTTCTTGTGATTACGCTAGAACCCTTCAAAAAAAAGGAAATATTTTTTTTTTGTTCCATCAATCCCATTGCATGTCACATAAGGGAGTGCTACTTTATTACTATGACTAAATACCTCACAAGATGGTCCGAAGTCACACATGTCAAAGATTGTACAGCAAAAAAAGTGACACACTTCATCTTTGAGAATGTCATCACTAAATTAAGTTGTCCAATGGTGTTTATTAGTGACAAGGGGTCACATTTTTTGAATGTGAACATTCAACAATTGACTTAGGAGTTCATGATTCATCATCATAAGAGCACCCCCTATAAACCTCAAGCCAATGGTATGATTGAATATTTTAGTAAAATTTTAGAGCATGATTTAACCAAAGTTTGTAATGTGCATCGTGATGATTGGGATCAATGCAGACCAATAGTATTTTGGGCTTATAGAACAACTTGCAAAATACTAACAAATAACACACCATTCAGATTGATCTATGGAAAAGAAGTGGTCATGATGCTATAATTTGTTGTTCCTAGCCCCCGGGTCACCCTAGCCACCCAGATGACCAATGACCAGTCCCTTCAGCATAGGTTAGATGAGCTCATGGAAATAGAGGAACACGAATGATGGTTAGTTTCAGCTAGGTGGTAAAAAAGGAAATGCAAAAGGCATGTCGCGATTGCAACATTCACCAAAAGATCCTCCAGCCTAGATCTTTAGTTTTGTTATTTGACAAAAAATATTTATAGCATTGTTATTGGATAAATCCGTAGGTGCGGACACTAACCGATCTCCCTAGATCCACCTGGATCTAGAAAAAAACACACCAGAACATGACTCTTTCCTTAAGTTTTAGATATTGAATTTACTAGTAGGAAGGAACAAGTAACATACCTCAGTATCGCTTCCTAGGGTCTTTGTTTCTCCTTCTTTTCTCTGGTTCTCTTGTGAGGTCAAGACCAAGACAAAAAAAACCAACCAAAGTGATAGCAATAACATAAACTCAATAAAAACTTATGTATGTGATCAAGGAATCATACAATAAAACACAACAAGATTTATAGGAAAGAATCATATTACTGTATCATATTAAATGTGA
>SNQJ01S0183436.1:0-18999 GCA_010110895.2 Picea sitchensis | reverse complement strand
TGTAATTATTAAATTAAATGGTGGTTATAAGATATTTTTAAGACTGGCTTTATTAATTTATATATTTGTGGGAAAATGATCCTACCTGTAATTATTAAATTAAATGGTGGTTATAAGATATTTTTAGTTTGTGAGATAAAATGGTGGTTTTTGTTAATTGAGGTATGATAGAGGATAAGGATATGTTTATTTAATGATTAAATTAAATTAATTATTTTAAAATTAAAATTTATTAATTAAATCTAGATTGAGTGGTTGAGAAGGAGATATAATCTCCAAATCAATTTGGAGGTGGTATATTTATAAGTATATCAATGTATAGAATGTATAGTGTATAGATTTTAATATATAGTGCATTTTTAATATTTGAAAAACTCATTTTTTATAATAAATAAAATTTAGGTGAGATTAGTGTACCTTATATTGAATTATAAATTTGGAATATGATTTTGATGTGTATTCAAAATTTTGAATGATGAATTAGATATTTATTTTTTTAATTTGGTTGTTAAAAATCATGAAATATAATTATAAATTTGATATTAATAATAGCAAATTTATAGTAAACATTGTTTTGAAAGTTTTTCATTTTAAATTTTTTATTCTTAATTAATTTTATAAGTTAATTTTGGTGAAAAGAGGACAATCGTTATTAGTTATTATTTTGGAAGGAGATTGTTTAGAACTGTCCTTTTAATTCAGTGGTTAGCAAATCTATAATGAAGATGGTTTTGAAAGTCTTTCACTGTAAAGTTTCTATTGTTGATTAATTTTATAAGTTAATTTTGATAAAGAGCTAGAAATCATTGTTATTTTGCATGAAGATTGTTTTGAAAAATTTTCACTTCAATTTATTTTTATTTTTAATTAATTTTACAAGTTAATTTAAGTGAAGAAAAAACAATTGTTATCCCATATAATGAACTAAATAAATAGTATAATAATTATTTGGTAAATACCAATTTTTAATAAAACTATTCATTTTCATAAATAAGTCATAAGTTATTAAATAGTTTAATAATTATTTGGTAAACACCTCATTTTTTTAATAAACTATTCATATTCATTTCCATAGTTAAATTATAAGTTATTGGTATATCTAAATTGCAGAATATTGAATATATCTTTGAATTATAATAACAACCTTTAAACTTGATCTCAAATCTAATCTAGATGAAACCTATAAATCACCAATTTTCATGGTTTAAAAAAACTGATCAAATTAAATCATACTTAAAATTACATTTAACACCTGCATTGTTGCAGTCACTCCAATGAAATTTCAAATATTAGAGAAAGTGATTGAGTTAATATTCATTCTTCAATTTCCACTAGTGCCCATAGAGGGGCCTTCCCATCACAATTTCGGTGGAAGACGTCTAGCCATTCGTGAACAAAATGGATGTTGTTGGAAGATACTCATAAGTTTAGCCATTAATGGAAGGAGTAAGTTAACTTGGGAGCAAACAAACCCACTTTTCAGGGAAACAAATGGGCCTGAATTTGGCCAAATTTTCAGAAGTAGTCTCAGTTTTGTATGGATCAAAGTTCCATGGATTTCAAAGAGCCTTACCTTGAGTTTTGCCCCATTTTAAACCAACCTAGATGATCAGAAAATCAGACCTCTAGATTTGGATTGGCATTTAAGTATAGCAGGAGGATGTGGAGTAAGGTAGCTCAGGAAGGAAGATTGGGTTAACCCATACTTTGGTGAGGTGCTGTGTGTAACATTCTTGAAGATTGGATTTTTATATTGTTGTGAAAATTGTAAGTAAAATAATTAAATTCATTTTAAAATTTGGAAATTTCATAGGGTTGAAATCTAAATGGATTAATTTAATTTAAGTATTACTAATTTAATAATGATGTTTCGTGTTTTTTTTTTTTTTTTTTATATTTTATCATTTATTAATATAGTAAGTGAAATTAATAACAAAGCTACTTATACTTACCTTTTAAAAATGCTTTAATGTAATATTGTGTGTGATTCAAAACAGACTAACAAGTTATTATGGGCAATAATTTGTGCGGAATTTTATGTGAGCGTGAAATATATTGTTGAAAGAAATTTTAAAGGTAAAGGAGCTTGTTTTATGAAAGATTATTGGATGACATTAGTAGAGACAATCGAGATCACCATCCCTTGTAATATACAAGTCATGTGGTAATAAAATGAAAGATCGAGTTGCCATGTTACTAGTGATGTTGTGCATGAAAACTCTTTCAAAAGTTGGTGATACCTTCAATTAAACAGTGTATTGCATTCAAGGTGAACAAACTCGAAACTAGATATCCAATGTCAAGTTTAACTTTGGTTAATATTTTATGCGTGGTGCATTTACAACTCATGGCACATGATGAGTGACATAATTGAGTGCATCTAATGCCTATGATGTCAATGACTACATGTGTGGCATTTCCTTTTAAAAATTTCAAAGCCTTTGGTTAGGGATAACTAGTAAGGCTGAAGTGAAGTGAAACGAAGCCGAGTCATTTTGCTACTTAATATAGATTAACTGAGTAGGGGAGTGGACATAAAATAACCCAAGTAGTCCATGAAGTCTGAGATTAACCACATTAGCTTGGGCTATGAATTATTTGCATCCAATGCATTTTTTTAGATTTTGTATCCATGTTGTTCCTCTAAATTTACTAATACATTATGTCCTTAACCAAATAGGTAAACTGTTCATGAACTATGCTGACCTATATTTCAAACATAGGCAGGGTGATATCAAACAATACTTGAATTTTGGTATCTTCATTTATGTTTTGATTATTCACAATTAGTGAAATATATGATTTAAAACTTTGATTATTACATATTTTGAAGATGGTATATACCATGTGTCAAGGAATATCTCGTAAGATCTTACCTCTTTTATGGTATGATAAGATTAGCCCTTGAGCAGAGATTAATAGATGGTTATAAGAAATTACTGCCCATCAAATGCATTTGAATTAGACTATATTTCCCTTCTATATTTTATATCTGATAATTTGGATGGGACTAATAAAATATATTATATACCTTATTTGATACCATCTCTAAAAATATAATGTCAAGCTCTACAAAGTTATAATTAGGTTTCCTACAAAATAGGTTTATAAGCATTTTCATTTTTGTTGATTTTTGAATTGGAAAAATTGGAACACTAGCGTAAAACAAATCCTTAGGATTTCTAGCAGTATAAATTTTAGTAAAAATAACTTCATGATTCCTGTACTTATTTAAATTTAGGTTTTAGAAAAATGGTAAACCCTATAACTTGAGGGTGCTATGTAGGGCAATGGAGTGGAAATTTGAACCATGAGCTGCATTTTTCAATTTAAAAATAAGGCCATAGGCTAGAGCTCCAAACAATGTTCTTTGTAAAACATCATTTTGATACTTATTTTGGCTTGATTATATAGGCTTTTGGTACGGTATGCATTTGTCAAACCAGACCATCACTCTATACTTCGCAATAAGATGTTCAGATACATGTAACCTTACATTGGGAGGATACCACATTAGTTTTGGGTTCACATGCTTGAGCCAAAGGAAAACATTATCGACTTGAAAGACTTTTGGCTCAGAAGCTTGAAATGTCACGTAGGGTGGTTAGAACCTTGAAATATCCAAGTGGAGAATGCTATATTATTGGTATAGAAAGATTATTTGAATCTTTGTGCAAAAATATATGAAATATATATATTGCATATATTTCAATTATATATGTTATAACTTATATCTGTGATCACAAGGATGTCGACTTCCCGACAAAGCAAGACACGACCCACTTACAATAGAGTGACAGAGGGACCCACAATAACCTATCCCAAGCCTAAAGACACGACAAAGAGAAAGACCATATGCACAAGAGAGGACCTGCAATGACGAACACTTGTCATGTCTACTATAATGTTTCTAGCTACGTGGGATACAAAGGCATACCACAACATTGGTAAAAGATTAGCAATTGTTTCCATACCCTTCCTTCTCAAACTATGTCGTTATTAACACAACAAAGTGTTCTAGAATTCCATAGCAATAGTGAGCATGGACGAGAAACCATTATTTATGCCAAACTTAGCAATAAATCTCATCTTTCAGTATTGGAAAAAATCATAGTGCTTCTGGCAACATCAATGGCTCGATGGATCGCAAGAATATGAGTATGAATTAATTTATGAAACTAGTCGACTAAACATAGCAATGGGTTACAAAACAAGTAGGCATTTTCACTTCAATGCTCTAATTGCTTCATTACACATGCATTTCTTACATCTTCATTCCACATGCATTGCTTACATTTTCAGTTTTTATTTGCATACTATTCTTATCATTGATAGATATTTAACTCACTGGCCAGACGAAGATGTACATGTTCAATGATCTTGTTTAAATTTTAAATTTTTCATGAGATATATCTATTTTCAAATTGCTTAAACCCTTAATTTGGACTCCCATAGTTTTGATTGAAAGGAATAGAATTGACAATCTATGATAGCATAAAAAATGGTCCAGTCTGCAACAATTGTGGTGGCAAACCCCCAGATTCTAAAGGTTGTTTCCACTGACAAGATGAAATTGGAATCTAGTTTATTGAATTCCATATGTTGAACTGTAGATAATTCTATATCACAGATGTCGTATATCATCTTCAAATATGTTGGTAGAGAAAGCTTTCCATTCCTAATTGAAGCTACCATTACCTAAAACAAAGAGCGAAGAAACAACAACCTGAGTTCATTCGGTAAAAGCGAAATTCTCTCTCTAAATTCAATGGAGTGATTGATTATCTTCCTCTAATTGTTTGTAATGTCAATTTTCACATGTAACTCTATGTGACTAATTTTCAAATATGAGAAATTTATTCTTAGTGAGCTAACGGTATGGTTGTATCACTAAATAATTACAAAATTATTGGTAAATTATATCTGTGGCCACAAATATTAGAATCACAATACAAGCGAGACACAAATTTATGTTTGTAACCTTTATCAAATTCATAAAATCCGAGGGAAAAACCAATCTTCCTAGTCAACACACTTTGTGTTGAAGATATAATAAGATGTGCTCGTTTTACCGTGACAATAGAGATATTGTCACCCAGCCATAGGAACAAATGCCACCCCTAATTACCTTAACCTTGACAAAGAATGTTTTTGGAAGTAAAACCTAGGCTAGATAGCCAAACAAAGGGTAGCGCATCTTTCCCAAAGGATATCGCATCAAGGCATTGGAACGTTCCGACTGTGAGATGGTCAAGCCAAGCGTTCTTGCTAGTTGTAGCGAGCAATGGTAGCTCTCCTCAAACTGCGCACAAGACCGGACTCTGATTATTGCACCCGATTCTTTGCAATTATGGGGCTGTGACAAATGGTACGACACCCCATTATTTATAGTATTCACGGTTGCTTGCACGGGCTAACTTGCTAATGCGGGCTCACAATGGAACCATATTATTATTATTTCTTCGGCCGACTTCTTCTCTTGGAGGCTAATAACCTAATATAAATTATCTTCTTGAGCGGACAAGTCTTCTAGGGTTATTAGCCAACTCATTGGTTTCGCTGCTGGTGTCTATTCTCTTGCTTGTTGAAAGGTTGAGGTTTACCGTGGGAATACCTCCCACAACTATATAATATCGCTCCCTCTAACTGGAGGTATTACAATTAATGGTCTTGAGCACAAAACGCCATTCACGAATAGCATCAATATTGTCATCTAGACTATCTCATGACAAGATCATGAACATCATCATCACCATCGGTGTCATCAAGTGCATCATCTCTCAAAACCATGCGAGTAATTAGACATGATTCTCCTCCTGGTGACGCAGTGCCATTCTAATCTAGAAAGGTAAATGTTACGAACCATTTTCAGGTCTGGAAATCTCGTCTTAATCATCCAAATGCAGGCGATAATCATTTCCAATACTGCTTGTAGTCTTCAAGGCAATCGAAACAAAATAGAACACAAGTGTGTCTATCCATAGTATTACACGACTAAAATCTAGTGGTACACTAGCACACGAATTAGCAAACAAGTACTTGATCAAGCATGATTGGAACATATCCACCCGATGGTATACATCTGTCATCAATCTTCCGCAGGTCATCGATATCAACACTTGGAAACAATGTTATGATATGGCCCGGATTATCTAGGCCAATTTCCTCCACATGCGAGTCTGAAGAATATCTGCCCACGAGTAGAACAATGAGATATCTGGACTATTCTTCTCAAACGAGGAAGGTGAATTTTCATCTTCGACTTGGACCATTACACCACGGGCATTCTTCCTACACTAATCAAAGTGCACCACAGATGTATAAATACGAGGAATGCTGTCACGATTCTTGAACACGGACCATTCCACCACGGGCCATTCCTCCACCACACTAAATAGGACACTGCCACGGAGGAATGTATAAACCCTAAGGAATGGTATCCGGACCATTTCCTCTGATAACCACAAGAAGAAAAGGGCTGCATCAACCTCCACGAAAATAACCATTCCTCATGTTAACCCACGATGAGAAATCATTTGTCGACGAGCGGGCCGGGTCTTCTTGGTAACCCTCAAGAGAAACGCCCTAGACCACTCCCATGTTAACCTGATAGAATTAGCATCTATGATACATCAACAATCGGACCATTTCCCATATTAACCACGATCATTGTCATGAAATCTCAATCACTTCCGAGCAGGAAAGAATCTGCCCAATTAGACTATTTTTCAATCTCGAAGAATAAATGTCTTCAATAATATTTTTAGTGCTCCTTCCCAACCTAGGAGTAATTTCTTCTTTTTTCAATAAGGAATTAGTCTCCATGAGCTCTAGCTTGAATGCACATGAAGCTCTTACCAAAATGTGCCTTATCTTCTCATGCGTGGAGATGTATGGAACCTTTCTAACGCTACGGACTTCATTCAGGACATTGCTGTGCTTGATTTCAAATGTACTTCGGTCACGGAACCTTTGGTTTTCTTTAGCTCAGATCAATGGGGTATATCTTTGTTGGAAAGCTTGGAGACATATCCATGTGTAGCGCTATGCATCATTATGAGATCCTAACATTCTTGGTAATCATCGATACAATATCTACTGTTATAGAAGAAATATTCCGCCAGTAAGCCTTACGCTATGCTGGAGGTTTATACCAAGTTGATAATGTTATTTCTATCGCATATAAGGAGTCTTTTGGGTATGCCTCAAAGTCTTTGAGGTTTCTCTTCATACACTATTTTCTCAATTTCAGGAGAGCATTCTTGAGTATTCATCGATGTAGAACTCCAACTCATGGTGCTGAGATGATGTAATGACTCCATGTAGAGATATGTAAGGTTTCCTTTGAAACAAGTAATCATCATATCTTCACCTTCATCTAGGAGGGTATCTAGTTCTATATCTTTGCAATGCTTTCCATTCATAAGTCTTCGCTTTTCTTGTTCTTCCTCCTTTTGACTTTGGTTCTCTTGGCAGTTGCTTTTATTGAGTTCTGTCGGGCTGTAATCTTGTGATTCTTGATACAATGGTGGTTGTTCTAAGCTTCTCTTTCTTTCTTTGGATATTTATGCTCTTCCCTTGTATTTTATCTCTTGGTCATGGGTAGATTCCATGTCCTAAAGATTCCATTTCTTTCTTTAATCGGGATCACGGATATGGATGGACAACCGGGGATACTTTAAAGACTTTCTTCGAAGACTTCTTCGAGGATATATATTGTCTTTTTCATGTTATTGCTATGTGGATATATACTTCATCATCTTCAATGGATCATAGGATTATCCTCTAATCCTTGCTTCATCGAGTGCATATAATCCCGGCTCCCTTGTCTAACAAAGTCCATACTTCCATCGCATCATTTTGTCGCCATTTAGAGTCCACACTTCCGTCTTGATGTCTTTACAAAGCGTCATAAGTCTTTCTCGAATTCCTCTTGATTGTTGACTTCTTTCCATCTTTGCTTCTTCTAAGTCTCTTCATGATTGATTAGACTTATCTTGCAATAGATTCCCCTTGATTTGTATTTCATCCTTTCATGTGTATTATCTAATAAATATCCATCCTTATCTTGTTGTTCTTCCATAGGTATAGTTCTCCTTGGAGCACTTTTCTCAGAGATAGATATACAAGATATAATCAGTCGATGTAAACAAGATATCAACAAGGAGCAAGAAAGAGTATTGTTACCTTCGGAAGAAGAAGTCTCTTCATCTTGGTCTTCTTTGTAGGTTCCTTTTCAACCCGACAATGATGCTTCATGTGTCCCCTTCCTTTTCTTTGGCTTTCGGGTTAATGATTCTTGTAGTGACCATGCTTTTCAATAGTTGAAGCATTGTATTTGAAATATCTTTCTCTTGGTTTGGCTTCTCAGCAGACAAACTTCCTTTTGTTCTGAAATTCTTGAACAACTAACGTGAAGGCTTGATGCGTCATATACTTTGAAGGACTTCTCTTTGCAAGTCCTTGATTATTCTTGTGCACAGGAAGTCCAAATTTATTTAAATGTGGGATACTCCTTCTTTGTGTTCATGCTTCCGGTAGGTGCATCCCATGTCTTGGGAAGCCATTGATTACTATGTTTACCAATTCCTTATTTGGAATGATCTCTTCAATATCTTGGTTGATCTCTTGGCGGGAGATCCTTAGAAATTATGATGTTATGCTATCATAATAATTCATCTACATGTCATGGAGCTCATTCTTGGACTGCATTTATTTTGTGTGTTTGGTGAAGAGGTTTTGTTAGAGCATCGATACATCTTCTTTGATGAGTCAATATGGGAGATGTAGGGTATCAAGTGGTCTTTTATAGACTCAACTATGATACTCCTTGGCATTGATCATCGCAGATCTTTTGAACTTCTCCATAGTACGGCATTTGTGGTTCGCCTTCTCTTTTCCTTCTTCAAACTCACGGTTCCATGATCTTTCCTTTGATATCCAACACTTTATTCTTGCTTGGATGGGGGTCAATCCTTGTCTTCCCGCCTCGGGTTAGAGGCTCCATATAACTTGTTCTCTGTCTTCAAAGAATAATTCATGTTTTGCTGACTTGGTCAAACCCTAGATTTGACGAGCACAAACTTGATGTCTTGGCTTCTTGAGGGGCCTGCAGGATATACACTAGGCTAGAGGCAGTCTATCCAGTGGGTCAATCCCTTCACTTAGGTGCCTCAACAAGAGGATTAGGGTTCTACAAGCGCACCGACTAGTAACCCTAGCGGCCAGTCACTATGGTAATTGTTCCTGCTAGAAACCCTAGCGGCCGGTCTGTAAACAATATCCTCCGCGACTATGTTTCCTTCTAAGCAGATGAAGGGCGTGGGCCATAACACTGTTAGAATATAATGGATATTAACAGTTTACCATTGCCAATATCACTATTGTCACCCAACCATAGGCAACCACCTCGACACCTTAACCAATGAGGAGAGAATCACTCGGGAAGAAAACCCTAGGCTAGATAGCCAAACCAGGGGTAGCACACCTTTCCCCAAGGATACTTACATCAATGGAGCTAATAAGATAGTCCAAACCCTAGCCAAAGAGATAGTCCAAGCCAAAGCGTGGTACTTCATTTGCGGTGAAACGCAGTAAGCAACTCTCCTCAAACCTACACACACAAGACTAGGCAGCACCAATCTTGCCTGATTCTTCTGCAGGTGCAGAGGCCTTGACAAATGAAGGCCCGGCCACGTATTTTCCTAGCTAAGCGCACGGGCGATTTCTTGTGCAGACATATTATTTATTATTTCTTTTAGTGACTTCTTCTTGGTAGGGATAATAGCCTAATATAAATTATCTTCTTGAGCGACAAAGTCTTCTAGGGTTATTAGCCAACTCATTAGGGTTTCTCTTGCTTTCCAGGGTCTTATTCGTCCCGAGGTTTACATGAAGGTATTACTCATGACTACCATATGTATCAAAACATGACCAAATGCAGGGTTAACATGTTGATGATTGAGTTAACGTGAGACGCCCTCGAGACCTGAGGCAGTGAGTGAACTAAGATAGAGCCCATAGGTTGGGTGTGTGGTTCCTCTGAGATGGAGATGGAGCATTGTATGCCCTATGTGGGGTGAGAAGCCCATGAGATGGGTGTGGCGTGGTTCCTTTTGAGACAGAGAAGAAATGTTGTGTGCCCCTGTGTGGGGTGAGGAAGCCGTGGAGTTGGGTGTGTCGTTCTTCTGGATGGAGATGAAACAATGTGTTGTTCTCCTCTATTGAGAGAGTTGAGATGATGTGATACTTTGGATGATTCTCATGTGAGACCTGATTGAAAAGATATCGGCCCGAGTTAGACGTTCAGTGGTGAGAATGCAATTGAACATGATCCCTAGTGGTTGAGCACTAGTGAGTGTGATTCTCTGTGAGACATAGTGAGATAGAGATGTGGACATCCCTATAGCTGAGCACAGGTGGACGTGTCGCTTGTGGTTGAGCACTAGTGGGTGTTTTATGAGATCCCTTGCTATATTGTTCAAGAGTCGATTTTATGTAACCCTATTTGTGATGTAAAGTGCAATTGGGTCCCACCATAAAGTGAAAGATAATTAATGTAAAAGATAATTAATATGAGAGATAAATAATATGGTAATTATTAACTATATTATAAGTTATTGAGGTCAGCCCTGTTGTGCCTATAGACACTACTTTTGATATACTCAATCTAATATAAATAAAGGTAGAAAATTCCCCATTGAGGAATCAAAACACAAGTGTGAGTTTGGAAATTTCCAAAAGTACATCTTCTTTAGCAAAAGTTTCTCTTGGGCACCCCTAGTCTTCTAGAGTTTGTGAGAGCACCCACTACTGTGTGCTAGGTTTATGGTGTGGGAGGTTTTCTCTTGAATAATATAACAAAAGATTAGTAGGGTTTTCTTCCAGCACAGAAGGGTTCCCATGATACTTCTTGTGTACTTGTGCATGTTATTTCTTCTTGTGATCTTGGTTGTTGCAACAAATTTTTAATGGTGAAACTACAAATGTTTAATTATATTGTGAGTTATTGAGGTCGGCCTTGTTGTGCCAATAGACACTACTTTTGATATACTCAATCTAATATAAATAAAGGTAAATTCCCCATTGAGGAATCACAACACAAGTGTGAGTTTGGAAATTTCAGCAAGTACTTGTTCTTTAGCAAAAGTGCACACCTCTCTTGGGCACTAGTCTTCTAGGGTTTTGTGAGCACCCTTTTGTGTGCTAGGTTTATGGTGTGGGAGGTTTTTCTCTTGAATAATATAACAAAGAATTGGCCGGGTTTTCTTCCCTTTTTGAGAAGGGTTTCCCATGATACTTCTTGTGTACTTGTGCATGGTATTTCTTCTTGTGATCTTGGTTGTTGCAACAAATTGTTAATGGTGAAACTACAAATGTCTATGGTTCAAGTAAAATTCTAAAAATGGAATGAACTTCATGCTTGAGCCTAGCTTAATGAAAAATCAACATGGTATCAGAGCATAGGTCTTGAAGAACCCATTGCACAAGCAAATTCCAGTTATCCTCTCACTTCTGCAAAACCGTATGACCCTCCTAGGGTTTCCATAAATTCCACACGACCTACCTTTATGAGGTGTTTCAACACTTGTTAGTTGGACACTGGGGATAAAAAGTGTATAGGAGTGTACAACCTCCTTCAAATCACCTCCAACAAGCTTCATATTGTATTTCCAAGCATTTTGATTTTTTGGCCCTAGGGTTTCACTAATTTCTATAGAAATTTCAGAATTAGGGTTTCGACAACTCATTGAAGGAGCTCTTCAGCTCACCAGTGTTATCCTATCTTTCAAGGCTTATTGTTGGCAGTCATAAGCCCAACAAAACCCAAAAGTGCTAGCCTAGCCGAGCCGTTAGGTTTTCTAACCCAGTTGACAAGGGTTTGTGAAGAATCTAAAAATATGATGAACAAAATCATAATGGAAGACAAGCTTGGTGGATCAAGCAAACTCAGTTCCTGGAAGCCAAGACTTCAAGGAGATGAAGACATCAACATCTCAACACTCTCAGGTATGGTCCCTACCAATGATAATACTTGGTTAATTGACAGTGATGCCTCCAGGCACATGACCGGTTTTAGAGATCACCTAACAAATTTTGTTAAGAAAGAGAGACATCTACATGTCCTTGGAGATGATGCTAGATATAATGTGAAAGGGGTTGGAACTTCTACCTTCCAACTAGATTCAGATATGCAGCTTCAACTGAGTGAAGTACTATATGTACCTGGAATGAAGAGGAACCTTGTCTCCATTTCTCCCTTGGAAGACAATGGCTACAAGGTTACCTTTTCAGAAGGAAGAGTTCTTGCATGGCACAAAGAATCACATATAAATTATTCCAAGGTAATTGGTGTTCAAGAAAACAGCTTGTACAGATTAACCATCAGACCAGTCCAAGCCCTTACATGACACTATCAACTTGAGTGAGCATGGCATAAAAGACTTTCTCACATTTATTATAGATCTCTCCCAACTCTAGGGAAAATGGTAACATGTCTTACGGAGATACATATTCAGCATAAAGGATGGAGTCCTTGCAAAATTTCAAGAATTCAAAGCTCAGGTTGAGAATCTGATTGGAAGAAAGATTAAGGTACTAAGATCAGATAATGGAGGAGAATACACCTCCAAAGATTTCAACAATTTCTGCATTGAAGCAGGGATCAAGAGGGAGTTCACAGTTCCTTACAACCCTCAAAAAAATGGGGTTGCAGAGAGGAAGAACATAACTATCATCGAAGCAACCAAAGCAATGATACATGATCATAGTCTACCTATGACTCTATGGGCAGAAGCATGCATGAAAATAGTGTATGTTCAGAACAAGAATCCTCATCAGATCTTGAAGAACATAACTACAGAATAAGCCACTGGAGTGAAGCCTGAGATTGGACACTTTAGGATATTTGGGTGCCTAGTATATTTTCATGTACCCAAAGAGAAGAGAACCAAGATAGACCCTTCAGGGAGAAAGGGTACATTTGTAGGATACAATGAATCCTCGAAGGCATATCGGATCTACATTCCCGGTCAGAGATAGATTGAGATATGCAGAGATGTTACTTTTGAAGAAGAGATAGACTTCCAAATATACAAAGAATCTCAGATGGAAATTGATAGTGAGACAATGCCTTCTCCCCCTTCAGCAGTTCAAAGGGAGACACACATTATTCCAGTTGATCCAGTTGTTCTAGCTGATCCAGTTGCTCCAATTGACATGCCCAGAGATATCGCAGTACGACATAAAAGGCCTTCTTAGGCCCGACAAACTCTACAAGAAGTAGAGGGACATACAACCCTTCAAGGGACAACTAGAGAGAGCAAGAGACAAAATATATTCTCAAGCTAAGTTTCAGCCATGAGCCACATCATTGACTCTGAGCCTTCTTGTCATGGAGAAGCTTCAGGTGAACATGTATGGCAAGATTCCATGACAGAAGAATATCAGTCTATATTGAAAAATGATGTATGGGATATTGTTTTGAGACCAGAGGGAAAGTCTGTAGTGACTTCCAAATGGATTTATAAAATCAAGCATGCAACTGATGGAAACATCGAGAAATACAAAGCGAGATTTGTAGCCAGAGGGTTCTCACAAGTAGAGGGAGTTGACTATGATGAGACATTTGCTCCAGTAGCTTGATACACTTCCATCTGTTCTATCATTGCACTAGATGCTTCCATGGTGTTAGCACTGAGAATCACCCTCAGACTGCAAGAGGATAAGCCCAATACCCATCAAAATGTAAATGGATTAAAATGGTTTGTGTAGGTGGATCAACAAGACTTTAAAGAAAGGAAAAGACAACAGATATCACTGCAGATCAGTGATGGACCATTGGGCTATGGAGTCATAAACAATATGCTCATCGAAGGCATTTAAGCTCCCTATCAGAAAAAAGATTGTATAATGATGAAGAGAAGAATAAGAGAATAACACAAAGACGAATGTTCACTAAGAAAATATCCTCTCTGCAATTAGAATTTATATGTGCCTGAACAGTAAACAATGATAAATAGGAAAGCTTACATCAGATCCTCTACCGCAATAGGAATATATCAATCAAACAAAAATTTTAATCCTTAAAATCCATGATACATTCAAATAGGATGAAGAATAGAACAAAGAACATAGAAGACAAATTTGATGAAACAACTCATATGAATCTTCAATAACAATACAATTTACAACTACATGCCTCTCCGACTTACAAACTGAAATACACAGTCATAAATGTTTCTCAAAACCTCCTCCGGTCTTGGGCCTGAACCCCCCTCCTCCTTTCATATCATTCCTCGATGTATTTATAATCAAAACTGTAGGCATATCTCACTGCTTGGGCGCCACTTCTCCAATGTCAAAACTGTAGGCATATCAAAACTCTGGTCAATATGGGCGTGCAGGAAAAACTACCCTCTGTGGTACTTCGGACTGACAGTCTTCTATCTCCTCGGCCAGACCCTCCATGCTTCTATTTAAGGAGGTAATCGATGATTCAACCACTAGTCCTTCTTTCATTGACTGATTTCTCCTCAGGATCAGGACAAGGCCGAACACCTAGTTTGTTGCCACGCGTTTCTCTCGGATTGGGCCCTATATAAGCACGTGATTTCAGAGGTTGCCAAGGGTGGTTTGGATCCACACCACTTAGCTCCCCGCAATTCACCACCAACTTCCACGTACCTCTTCCGCTATACCATGGTTTTGATTGTGGGACCACTCTAGAATTTTAACGTTCAAGAATGTTCCATCCCCGCAATAAAATGTGGTCGTCGATCTGCTGCAATTTGCGATTTGGGAAAGACCTTCTTTTGTTTCCACGTGCCACTCTTGGATGGACCCTTCTTCCTACTGCAAATATCAACCGTTCACAATTACTTCAGGAGTTCGGGCTTTGGGCCTTTTTAATGCATAGCTCTTACAATCCTCTGGAGTGCTGTATCTCCGAAATGAGATATCTACCTCCACGTGTCCTCTTGTTTTGGACAACTGAGATTCACTTCGGAAGTTTTTCTTCTGCTTGCTCATGCAATCCTCCAAAGTGTCGTATTTCTGAAGTGTTAGATTTGGCGCTGCATGGCCTCTTGATTTGGATAGCCGAGATTCACTTCGGGAGTTCGAGATTCGGGCCTTTTCAATGCATAGCTCTTACAATCCTCCGGAGTGTTGTATCTCCGAAGTGAGAGATATGCCTCCACGTGTCTTCTTTTTTTGGATGACCAAGATTCACTTTGGGAGTTCGGGCTTCGGGCCTTTTCAATGCATATCTCTTACAATCCTCCAAAGTGTCGTATCTTCGAAGTGAGAGATCTTCCTCCACGTGTCCTCTTGATTTGGACGACCAAGATTCACTTCAAGACTTTGGGAAATTCTTTCTCTAGTGCTTTGCTCCGTAAACCTTCCAGAGTGATAAGTCTCCGAATTGATATATCTGGCGACGCGTGTCCTCATTGATGGATGGTCTAGATGAACTCCAGGCTTTGGGTTCTTGGGAGTCCTTTGCTCACTCAGTTTCTGCTTACTTCCTCCCAGAGTACGAGATATCCTGACACGTGTCCTTTGCTTGAAGATCAGTGATCCTGAGCGATTACGGGCTCGCAACTTGCACAAACTTTAATTTCCTTCCTGATCCCTGCAATGCGAAGATGCTCATTCGTAGCGGGATCGATATGCACCATTGATCTGATGACTGGAAATTGAACCCGCTGCATGCTTGTATTTTGAACCCAAAAAGGACTGCTCTGAATGCTACATTTTGCTCATAGTTTTTCCCTGCGCATACAACATACTTGACCGACTTGACTTTATCAACCAGAAGAGGAAAAACTTATAGGAAGGCATGCAAAAAAGAGAGACTCAGTAGAGATGTAGACCTAGGTCTTAATAATAAGTACATATGACCCATGACAACTTTATGTGATAACACATGGGTTGGAAACTACATCAGATGGATGTAAAGACAACCTTTCTCAATGGTGAAATTGAGGAAGAAGTTTATATCGAGCAAGCAAAAGGATTCGTTATACACAACGAAAAATCTCATGTGTGCAGGTTGAAGAAATCCTTGTATGGACTAAAGCAAGCACCATGTGCTTGGTACAAGAAAATGGATGGATTCCTGATGAGTTTGGGCTTCAACAAGAGTGTTGCTGATCCAAACCTATATTATCACATTGATGGCTACGAGTGCTTAATATTGGTCCTATATGTGGATGACCTTTTCCTCACTGGTTCAGAGATATTCATTGTTGGATGAAAACAAACATTGGTTGCTAAATTTGAGATGAAGGATTTAGGATTGATGCATTACTTCTTGGGATTAGAAGTATGGAAGAGGATAGATGATATTTTCCCGAGTCAAGGAAAATATACTATGGAGATATTGAAAAAAAGTTCGGTATGACAGAATGCAAATCCATGCCTACACCAATGGTGATGGATTTGAAGAAAATGAGTGATGTTGATTCATGAGAGATTGATCCACACTTGTAGAAACAGTTGATTGGATCACTGATGTTTCTTGTTAACACCAAACTTGATATATGCTATGCAGTGAATGTCCTTATCCAGTTCATGATTCAACTGAGACAGACTCACTGGATAGCAACAAAACACATGTTGAGATACCTACGGCGCAAAGTTGGATATGGCTTGAGATATGCCTCGAGTGTAGACTTAAGCTTACAGGGATATGTCGATGAAGATTGGGCAGGGAGCTCAGTGGAATGGAAGATCACCTTCGGTTGTTTCTTTACTTTAGGGTATGCCATGGTTTCCTGGTGCAATAGGAAACAAAACTTTGTGGCATTGAGTACCGCAGAGGCATAGTACATAGCATTGAGTGTGGCAGTCTGCGAAGCAGTGTGGCTTTGCAAACTTCTAACAGATTTATTCGATCATGAGATGGATCCTACTACTATTCATTGTGATAAGCAGAGATGTGTGAATCTCTCTGAGAACCCTGTGTTTCATGATAGATCGAAACACATCGAGATAAAATATCACTATATCAGAGACATGGTGCAGAGGAAAACATTACACGTGCAATACCTTCCTACCCATGAGTAGATTGTAGACATCTTCACTAAAATTCTTGCCAAGATGAAGTTCGAGTACTTCCGTGAGAGACTTGGCCTGGTGGAGAATGCCTCCCTAGCTGAGAGGGAGTGTTTATGATTACAACTGCGTGAGACATCCTCCAAGACACATACTGAGTGAGTCGACCTGAGAGAGATCCCATGAGTTGGGTGTGCCCATGAGATGGGTGTGTGGTTCCTCTCTGAGACAAATATGGAACGTTGTGTGCCCCTGTGTGGGGTGAGGAAGCCCATGAGCGGGGTGTGTGGTTCCTCTCTGAGACAGAGATGGAATGTTGTGTGCCCCTGTGTGGGGTGAGGAAGCCCATGAGTTGGGTGTGTCACTCTCTCTGAGACAGAGATGAAACGATGTATTAGTCTTCTCTATGTAGAGAGTTGAGATGATGTGATACTCCAGATGATTCTCCTATGAGACACAGTGAGAAAGAGATCTGTTGAGTTGGACGTGCCTGTGGCTGAGCACATGTGAACGTGATCTTAGTGGCTGAGCACTAGTGAGTGTGAGTCTTTTGTGAGGCACAATGAGATAGAGATGTGGACATCTCTGTGGCTGAGCACAGATGGATGTGCCCCTAGTGGCTAAGAACTAGTGGGTGTATGAGATCCCTTTCTATATTGTTCAAGGGTCAGACTTACTTGTAACCCTATTTTTGATGTAAAGGGTACAGGTCAGCCCCACCATAAAGTGAAAGATAATTAATGTAAAAGATAATTAATATGGTAATTATTAATTATATTGTGAGTTATTGAGGTCGACCCTATTGTGCCAATAGACACTACTTTTGATATACTCAGTCTAATATAAATAAAGGTAAATTCCCCATTGAGGAATCACAACACAAGTGTGAGTTTGGAAATTTCAGCAAGTACTTGTTCTTGAGAAAAAGTGCGCACCTCTCTTGGGCGCTAGTATTCTAGGGTTTTGTGAGCACCCTTTTGTGTGTTAGGTTTATGGTGTGGGAGGTATTTATCTTGAATAATATAACAAAGGATTGGCTGGGTTTTCTTCCCTTGTTGAGAAGGGTTTCCCAGGAAAATTCTTGTGTACTTGTGCATGGTATTTCTTCTTGTGATCTTGGTTGCTGCAACACATTGTTAATGGTGAAACTGCAAATGTCTATGGTTCAAGTAAAATGCTAAAAATGGAATGAAATTCATTCTTGATCCTAGATTAATGAAAAATCAACACAACATTGTCCTCCTCAAAACAAAAAAAATCATCAAAATGCAAACTCAACAAAATACCTGGAACAATTCCAATATGCAGATCTACCGTAGCTACCAAACTGCTAGCTTTTTGCAGCCACCGAATCACCTACGGCTACTAACACTGCCGCTTTCTGTAGCTATTGAAACCTCCAACTACAGAACCACCCGCACCTACCGAAATTGCCACTTTTTGTAGCTATTAAAACCTGTGACTACAAAATCACCCACAACTACCAAAACTACCACTTTCTATAGCTACCGAAACCTGTGGCTATAGAATTGCTAACTTTATGCAGCTACCTAAACTTGCGTCTACAAAACTCCCATGGCTACAAAACTGTCGACTTTTTGCAACTACCAAAACTTGTGACTACAAAACTGTTGACTTTCTACAGCTACAAAACCCTGTGGCTATAGAATCACATACAACTACAAAATAATCTGTCAGCTATAGAATCACTTGCCGACTACATAATCACTTTCCATGGCTATAGAATCACCTCACTAAAATCACCATGCCTCCTATCATAAGTGTTTACTCACTTATTCTAACTCCATGATGTCTCCCCACTTTTCACTCTTGTGTATTGTCACAATGACTTCTCTCCTTTATATAGAAGTCTTAGGGGTCATAATAGAAGCCCCCCCACAAAGTCAACATCAAATTAGACTTACATGTGGGTGTGAAGCC
>SNQJ01S0183435.1:26059-37421 GCA_010110895.2 Picea sitchensis | reverse complement strand
TATATTTTAATAATTACGCTAGTGTAATTTAAATTATAAAACTAAGATTTAAATTAAATAAATAAAAGAAATTTATTTATTCGAATGAAAATTTAATTATATTAAAAACATTTTTATCTGGGAGCCTTTAAGGTCGGGCTCGGCATGAAGCCCACGTGCCCGACCTCCGGCTCTCAGTATCAAACACTTGTACCAAACACCTGTCTCTTCGACCCATCTATGATTATCGAATTTGGTGGTTGGTTGGTCTAGGCATTGAGCGACGAGGTTTCGAAAAACCTACGGTTCAGAACATTTCCAGTACATTAGGTAGGTCGAGCAGAGTGCAGGCATCTTTAACCGTGGCGAACAGGGGTTCAATGGAGGCCCCATACCTCATCAATAACAGGTATTCTTTGAGCCAGGGTCCTGCGAAGCAACAACCACAGTTCGGCTCCGAAATGCAAAGCAATAATAGTAGTAATAATAACAATAGCACTAATAATCACTTTGGAGTTGGAGGTCACAGTCACGCGATTCCACGGCCTGCGTACAGTTCATATCCTATTTCAGGCCACAAGAGGGACAACAACGGTTTTGATGTTGGGCGCAGTGGTCCTCGAGGTCTATTCTCAAAATACGTTTCAAACATCTGCTCCCGTACACTAACTAAGGGTGTAATTGTTTCAGCCTATGCCTATAACTACAATTGGCATCAGCCTTCAAATACAGGGCAGAACTCAAGGGTTCCTCCTCCGAATGTATCCATAGGATCATTTGAATGTGACCAGGCAACTCACGAGGAAAACAATCCAACAATGTTTTTGTATACAATATACAGCAGCATCCCAGATTGGAGTCGATCTGGAAGCCTGTAGTGGAGCCGATCAAATGCAGAGTTAGTATATGTATTGTAAATGTTTATTTTTTATTTCCCAGTTTGTAAGAATTATAGTAGCCGGCAGACTAGTGTTAGGGTAAGGAAAAGACAGCTAAAACATACATCCAATATCATTTTTTTGTATTTTTGAAAAAATCTATAGCCAGTAGGTTGTCCCTCCTTTTTGTTGTTGTATTACTCTGCTGGATGGTATGGTCGCAGCATTGATTTAATA
Organism: Picea sitchensis; assembly: GCA_010110895.2. Classification (NCBI taxonomy): domain Eukaryota; kingdom Viridiplantae; phylum Streptophyta; class Pinopsida; order Pinales; family Pinaceae; genus Picea; species Picea sitchensis. The sequence goes on along the minus strand of SNQJ01S0183435.1, from coordinate 36,327 downwards.
CAAAATATATCTGTTGATGTCAATGTGTGTGTGTGTGCAATGATGAATCTGGTCTACAAACCTCTGATGTAATTTTTTTTTTTCATATTCATCCCAGCTTCCTTTATCAAATTCTGATTTTCAGATTTTGTAGAAATTATTAATTTTATTTACAATGTAAAAAATTCAGATTTTGTTTTCAATGAAATTATGACTTAAGAATTTTGTAATTTTAGACTCATAGAACAACATTTAGAATTCTGATTCCTGAAATGAAATTTTGAATTCTATATAGTAAAATGATAAATCTGAATTTCAAATTTTTTTCTAGAATCAAGATAGTAGAATGCAACATATCATGACACATATCATATATGATATTCATAATTTGGCAACTGGCATCTAAATGTTTACAATCTAGAATACTAAATTTGTTTTCCCTAAAATTTATGGTTTTTTTTTTTTGCATATAAAATAATAAATATACTTATATAAAAAGTAAGGTGTCACACCCTAAATTCCTAAATTTGAAACGGCCGATGCACCCACACCAGAACCTTTGTCAATTCCAATCCTCACCCACAGTCCATGTAAATCTTGGTTATAAAGGATCAACCACTTGAATATAGTGGCCACTGGTATAGTTTCAACTTTCAACCTAAGTTTCAAAAGAAGATGTCTAAAAACATCTTTTGGTTTTTATTTTTAGTTTATATGATATCAGAGAGGACGTACTATACTATATCACCCATAAAGGATGGGAAAATCTAAAAGTTGATTGGGCAGATAAACAATATTCAAGTAAAACAAGCAAAGATAACATGATAAGTGATCACCAAAATATAGTGTTCACCTATTTTACAAGAATGTGGATTGTCGCCACTAATATAGTAAATTCTGGTGGCTTTTGACAGCGAGTGAGAAAATTCTGGTGGCTTTTGACTCTGCGTCTGCAGGTCCTTCGGATGCCATTGAAGGTTACGTCCCTCAAGGAGAGCAACGACGTCTTCATCTTCAGCTTCTTGCAGACAAGTCCGTTTCGAAATCGCCCCAAAAAAAAGTATGTCCAACTTTACATTACTTCTGGATTTGATTGATTTCTGGCAATGGAAATGTGTGTGTGTGAGAGAGAAACTTGTGAAAGTTTGATGCGAACTTGTTTTCTTTTATTCAACATACATAATATATGCAAAATTTAGAACAGTAAATAGATTCGGATTGAGTTGAAGTGACTAGGGTTTGGATGGGTTACTTTTCGAGTAAAATATTCATCCACGGCTATTGCTTTAAATTTGTCCGTGTTGTGGTTTTTGGATGGGTTTCGGTTCCATATAGATTTTATTTGCTTATTTTCCAATTTTGGCCAATGAATTGCTTGCTGTATTAATTTGTTCCATCCCTTTACTTCTTTTTTTTTTTCTACAGAAAATTTGAAATATTAGTACATCATTTATAATATAATTTTGATTTTTTTTTTTTTTTGGTCAAATCGAGTTATTTTAATTTTGTGCAAAACACATGTATTTTCAAACAACATATACATATGTATACTCGCATCTACACAGGCATGATATTTACATAAGCTATCGAATAGAAAAGGCATTACATTTTGATAAAAAAAAAAATTACTTTGGTAAATTTGTAATGCATTTTTTTTTTATATTTGTTTTAAAATTTATGCGTTTGGTTTGGTTTGCAGGTTAGGCAGAGGGGAAATTTGGGCTGGGAATGTGGCCCTTAAGGCTCCAGTGTTTCAACTACGGCTCTGATACCATATGTAATGGCTCTAAATTAATTATAACAACCATTAAGTTAGAACACAACAGTAAAATTTAATTATAACTTCATCTAGCACATTCGAAATCTAATTTTTCATAGTAATAAAATTTAATAACAATTTACTTCAAAACAATTCATAACTCTAACCTGAACTTGATGCTTCCGCTTGCTTCCTTAGCTTGCTTCTTTAGGACACCACCCAAAACCAACCTCCCTGCCGACTAGTAGCACCTAGCCCTAGGATATCAACGGATATCCTAGCCCTCCGAGCCCAAAACCTCCAACAACCCCTCGGTGCACTGTAAATTCCTCCCTCTGTCCAATACTCAGCTCTCCCCCAAAATCCCTTCTCCCCTCTCGTAGAATGAATAAAAAAATCCCTTCCTCCTCTCAACTCCTTTCACCCCCCCTTATTGCTCCTCCCTTCACCGACACTCCATCTTTCATTAAATTCCTTATCCCTCCATTTAATTACCCTTATCCATTCATTAATTCTCTTATCTTCTCGGGATCCTTATGTGATCCCTTCTTATATATGTAACTTGATTAAATGTTATATTTTATTCTTAACCATTAATTTAATACTTTATTAATTAATGAATTTAATTAATAATTAAATCAATCATTAACCCTCATGAACCACTATTTAATAATAATCTATTAGAAATGTTATTTTAAGACATAAATACAGTTTAACTAATCTTTTAGGATTACATTAATAAATTAATTATAATTAATAATCAAGGGCCGTTACAGAGGAATTTTCTCCAAAAATGCAGAAGTTGCATGCTTAGATCAAAGGACAACAACAAAATAAAAACCTGAAGTATAAAAGAACAGTTTACCAGAGAAGAAGAGAAGTGAATTTTGAAATTGGAGATCAAGTATTAGCACACCTAAGGAAGGAAATATTTCTAAAAGGGAAATATAATAAGCTAAATATGAAAAACATAGGACCTTGTAAGATCCTCAGAAAATGCTTATGAGATTGAACTTCCAAAGGACATTGGAATATCGCCAACATTCAATGTAGCAGACGTATACCCTTATAGGATGGATGATACAGAAGGGACGGATGATCGAGAGGAGATTCAATCGAAGTGATAGGTGCCCATAATAGAAAAGCCACAGACATAGAATATTTTGGACCAGCAGATTGCTAAGAATACCAGGAGGAAAGTTTATTATGAGTATTTGGTTAAGTGGAAAGATCATCCAATAGAATATGACAATTGGATAACTGAAACTGATATCCATAAGCATGCTAAGATAGTGCAGGAGCTCATGGAAAGAATTCCATGAATAGTTTTGTCCAAAGGATTATGATGCATGAGCATGACCATCAATGTTCAATGAGACCAAGTGGAGGACAACTCAACATCAACGTGACTTCAAAATGTTTTGGATTTCAAGGAGAGCATGTCACTTTAATGTTTTGAAAGTATTGTAATTAAAATACTTTAATATTTTGAGGCAAGAGCCATTGTAAACAATCCAGGATATTTTGATTTCTTTAATGCCTGTACGATTGTACAGATTTCGATCATCGACTCATATATATATTGTAAATGCTCATTTGATTGTAATAAGCCTTAGTGGTATGTTGATTTAATTATGATGTGAAAGCACTAGAGTAGTCGGAAGGAAGGATCAAGAAGCCCCTCCATGTATAAATGTATGTAATCTATGCCCAAAAGGGGCTGCTGAAGTTTATTTGTTATTTTGTTGAAGATTATTGTAATTATTATTGAATCTTATTGTGAGTGATTCCAAAGAGAGAAGCTAAGAGTTGCAAGAACACTTTGTAAATGTTTTGTTGAAGGAATATAATAGAGGGAAATTTCTTCAAATGTATGTTTTTTCTTATCTCTAAGTTATTTGGGTAATGTTATGCTATCTATTTTCTACGTTTATATGCCTTTATGTGTATTTCATGGTTGAACGAATGAACCTTTGATTTTCTATAAGTTTCAATTGTTTCTCTTATGAAATCCTGGTGAAAGAAGTGCACAATAGCCACACAAGGAGTGAAAATGTAGAGTCATTTTACATACTCGGTAGCTTAGGAGAGATAGAGTGAATTTTGTAGAGAGAGTGCAAGGAGTGCACATATACTCGTTGAGTATAAAATCTTGGACAAGACCCATGAAAGGTGTGCACAGGGCCAACACTTAGATAAGTGTTGAAAGAGTCTCAAGGTGAGAAAGTGCAAGGAGTGTGCGGGATATTTTATAAGTCTCAAGCTCAGGAGAAGTATCACAAGGCATGCACCAAAGCCTAATAATTTTAAAGTTGACAAAGTTCTAGAAGGATAGCGAGATTCTATTCTCGAAGGGAAGAATTCCTTTTGTTTGGAGGAAAAGCGAACGAGATCCGTTCAGAGGGAGCCATAGGTTTTCGCAACCATCAGATATGGAGAGAGTGCACATGTGATAACCCTTGAAGTTATTCATACTTCACAAGTTCAGAAGTTTCCAAGTGTGTATTGTGAAGGAGACAAGTTTCCTAAAGTCTCGGGATCTGAAGTTAATATGGACTGTTAGTAAATGAGAACACGTGTTTGCATATCAAGCGTGGTCTGGAAGTCTGGATATACAGAATATTTGAAGTCTTGTTGCAAGATCACATAAATCTTCTGAAGCTCNTTTCCTAAAGTCTCGGGATCTGAAGTTAATATGGACTGTTAGTAAATGAGAACACGTGTTTGCATATCAAGCGTGGTCTGGAAGTCTGGATATACAGAATATTTGAAGTCTTGTTGCAAGATCACATAAATCTTCTGAAGCTCTGAAGCCCGGAGAAGAACCTGACTATTGGTGTCATGGCCATGTGTCGGAAGATTGCTGCTAGTTCAGAAATATGACATTCCGGGAGAAAATATGTGTAAAGTGTTGTGGTTCAAGAACACTCGAAGGCCAAAGTTGATCTCAACTATATGTTGAGGGAGATAGGGGATCGTATATCCAACACTTCATCAGTTTGACACTCTAGATATTTTGAAGAGTTGTGTCGTGAAAATCTCTGAAGCCCGGAGCATGGAATAAACATATACCGTTGATATGAGGCGGACGGTAGCCATCTAATCTGCTAATTTAGGATTCACATATTCATAGGTATCACATGTTGGAGAAGGGAATACTCTCGAAGTCTGGAGTCTTGAAACTACCATGAACCATAGATCACGACACGCATTGAGAGTCGTTTATCCTCATCGTTGTTCGACTATTCACGAATTCGATATTTGGGAAGATTTTTTTGTGTTGTAGTAGGAATTCTCAAAGCTCAGAGCTCCGAAGTGGTGGAGTTCCTACTATTTAAGGGATTTAGCCCATGGTTTTGTTCAAAAGTCATGAGGATTTATCCGCTAACTGGATAAGACCCTCACAAACTTGAATTGGTGTGTAGGGAGAAGAGTAAAGGTCTGTGGTAGAATATTTTGATGGTTGAGCAAGAGCCCGAGAGCTAATCCAAGTCGTTAGTGTGAGCGATCCTAGACTGGGAGGTGGAGTGAACCCCCAGAGGTGGTGGGGGTTTGCATCAAGTGGGTACCTCAATAACTTTCGTTTCTTGTCCAAAATAAGTTGCAGGCTAGGAGAAACTACCTATGAGGCTTGTTCAATGACCTGGATGGCATTAAATTTGGAAATCACACCATGGTAGCCTCTATTCAACAATTTTTCCATCTTGTGAGAGATGATGATTTCAGGAGAGCCCTCTTGGAGACCTCAAAGGCTATAGGAGTGAGCCTCATGGTGAAAGATCATATATAATTATTGATAATTCATTGTGGTTGGTCCCAAAGTGAGAATCCATTCCACCCCCAATACAATATCACAACCACCCATGGAAATAGAGAACATGTGGGTTTTCAAATGATAATAAGCCATTTAGAGCTTGACATTTTCATAGTGGCCCCCACACTTCATAGTATCCCCATTAGCAATGAGAATCTGGAAATTAAAAAGAGGGAGGACAAAGCAATGGATCTCATCAACAATCCTGTGATGAATAAAATTATGGGTGCTACCACTATCGATCAATACCAAAATTGAACTTTGTTTGATGTAGCCCTTGATATTCAATGTCTACAGAGATGAGATACCTGAAAGTGCATGAAGTGAAATGACCGATTCCAGTGATGCTGTAGGATTGCCAACTAGATATTCAACATGATCACTAGATGGAGATTCCTATGGGTCCAGAGATTCATATGATGGGATGTATTCATAGGGAGATGAATTTGAGGCATGAATATGGAATAATTTTTGTTCTCTACATTTATTCCCTGGTGCATACTTCTCATCACAATAGTATAAAAGTCCTTTCTTGCACCATTTCGGCTGGAGAGACCTTTTGGACCTTCAAGGTTTGTGTTTGAGCCCGGGTGGCCCCTAGACAAGGACGTTTGGAAAATGGAGCCTTCAGGGATGGTTCCTGAAGGATGGTATCTGCTTCCCTGGCTAATTGACATGCCTGAAACCAGGTACTAGGATGATGCATACTCACACAAGCCTTGATGATGTCCTTTAAGCCACTGATAAAACATTCAAGATAAAATTCATCAGATGTTCCCTTAGTTCTGATATCCAACTGTTCAAATCTTGTGATGAAGTATGATACTGATCCAATTTGGCATAGCTTTGTGGGGTTTCCCAAAAAATGATATTCACGATCAAAATGGGCACAAACTGCTTTAGTGAACATGCTCCAAGTGGGGAATCCAGGACAACACTTCTTATGCCACTGCCACCATTGCCACTGTTCTTGATCTATATATAGAACCCCAACATGGATTTTGGTCTCATCATCCTAAATATCATGAAGGACAAAGTATTGTTCCATTTGAGACACCCACCCAACTGGGTTAGAACCATCAAATTTATGCATGTCAATTTTGGGCACCTTATTCCAAGAGTGTCTAGACCCCCAAGGGAAGTGGGACGACTGAGTATGGTCATGCTGGAGAGACTATGGGTAAGATGGAATGTACTCAACATGATTACCCTTGAGTTTTTGCAACACCTCTTCTAGTTGATGGGATATTGATTGTTGAGATACCTTGATGGATTTAAGGTCTTCCTCTAGGGTTTTTTTCCTAGACTCCAGGTCGTCCTGGCTATGGGAGTGGGTAGTAGGAATGGTGGAGGTTTGGGTAGCTAGTGAGGTGTCGAGAGGGAAATATGGGTCACAAAATTTGATAGGTACTAGGGTGATAAGTGAAAAAAGAGGAATCCACTGGGATATGTGTCAAATAAGGGTGTCTTGGAAAGGGGTGGGACTGCAAAAAAAAAAGTGAAGGGTACCACTACGATCAAAATGAAGAGAGGAATGTAATGGGATAGGTTAGAAATAAGGGTGGTAACAAGCCCCATAATCGGTTTGTTTATTTTTCTACTCCTGCAGAGTTAAACTTTGAGCTGAATAATACTACAGTGTCACAATGGCCAAATTCTTAATAGGAAGAAATGTGTAGGAATTCCACAACCGAAATGCAGTAGACACAGTTGCACAAAAATATATCTGGTCGGTTCTATTGATTTTTCCATCCCAAGGGTTAGGGTATTCAAGGGTTCTATAGACAAGGGTTTTCCCTGTGCTATAGCTCTCTGATATACGTGTGGGGTCCAACAGTAGCAGCCGGACCAATATCTCAGGGAACCAACTAAGGAGGCTAGACAGTACCCTTAGCCATACTACTTGACTACCCAGGTATGAGAGAGTATATTCCCAAGTGTTGTTCTCGGTGACACTATAACAGTCAGGTGGTCGATCGGTTTATCTATGGAGGGATTCAAGATTCCTAGGATGATTCGTATACATGTGTTGTCTGATGCGCTACCACTTGAAGGGGTACCAACAGGGATTATAAGGGTGGCCAACATATGTGTTCTTAAAATCCACTTGTGTTTCCTACGTGTATGACTCCCCAACTATGAGCTTATGCGCGTAACGACAAATCTCTATAGATTTAAGACGTCAGAATATGTCTCTACCCTGAAACAAAAATTCCCCACAAGTCATGCCATGGAAAGAGATATGATATCACTTGCAATATTCCAGATATAATCTAATATGCATAATTGAAATATTGAGAAAGAAATAGCGGAAAAACAATGATATATCCATAACAATATCAAAATAGCACTAGAAAGAGCACCTTTATTGATGATAGAAATGTTCACTTTCCTCTTTGAGGGGGGAACCTCCAGCAGAGAAGATCTCTATTGCAATAATATCCAATACAAACTTTCCCCATGCCTCTTACACTTATTTATACTAATTCTACCTTCCAAGCAAACTTATAGAGGAAGATATTTCTAGAAGTGGAAGCTTCTATTAGGTCTTCTTACATTCACTTATTCTCATTTATTGGTTAGGCCTTATTAACTAATGTTGTCCATTCTTACATAGAGAACATATCCTACTAACTAATGACCCATTGAGAGGGGTTATGATTGGATGTTAACAAAACTTATGTTTCATATTTTTCCACGCAAGCCCATTTTTCATGACTTGCAATCTCCTTTTCATGTTCAACTTACTCAAGTCCCTTTTTCATGACTTGAAATCTAGTTGACATCCTCATATCAACATTTTTTTCAGATGTGGACTTCCTGAAATCGACAGTTCTTCACATAGTTGAACAAATTCACTCTCATGACTACATCAATGGTTTCAACTAACCACAAACCATACATTACAAAGTGATTTTTATAGAACCACTAACTTTAACAAACTATGGGGAATACATGCCTCACCAGACTTACATCATGTACATACACTTTCATTTAAACTTAGGAAATATATTCTTTATACAAACATAAGACTAAGACCATCATTAATACATTATCCAAGGGTCATTAAACTTATTAGGGATGGAATACTTCATGGATTTGTTTTATCTACATCTCAAATGACATAATAATTTTAATTATACCTTGATTTTCTTACTTCTTTGTTCTTCATACTTATGTTGCTTCATTTATGATGTTTTGTTGCATTTGTCTCCTCTCGCTTCCTCCTTTTTCTTTCCTTCCATCCTTGTTTCTATTATTTCCTCTCACTTATTGCTTATTTTTGTTCACGCATAGGGGTCCTCCTATTTTAACTTTCCCTCTCATCAGAGTCTATGTCTTCTTTCTCTTTGTTGTGGATTCCTTCTAAACCCTTTACCTCACTATCCATAGTCATTCTCCTCTCTTTCTCTATGAGATTCTCCATGCTCATTGTGAGTTGCAAATAGCCTCTTCAATAATAAGTCAATTTCACCCTACTACATAATATCTCACTTAGCTTCTCTCTTGAACTTAGATTTTCAATATTTCTGGTTCCTTCCACTAGAACCTTCTGAGATTCCTTTGCGCCTCATCTGTAATAACTGTAGCCTTTTTCATTTTCTCACTTTCTCTCAAGAGATTTTCCTGCTCCTTTCTATAGACAACTCTACCCACATTTGCAACTGTGGAGCTATCTCAACAACTTCTACCCAACCATAGTTGGAAGTTGTTCTTGTTTCTATTAGCACCATATTGAGCATTAAATTGGTCCCTCTTCCACATTCTAGGTTCTTTTCCTTTATCTTCATCTTTGGTCTTCCATGATCTTTGGTCTCTTCCTTATTCATCTTCGATATTCTTCTTCTTCTTGCACCTGTAAACAGAAACATTATTAAAGTCCATATAAAAAAGTAACCATCTACCATAATACATGGGTTGTCAACCGATGTATCTTCCTGTTCACTAGGAAACTCTTTCTCGTAGATGGTTCATCAACCATTTTTCCATCATGATCCATATACATGTACCTTTATTCCCCCTCATCACCATCATTATCATCCTCATCTTATGTTTTCAACATACTCGTTTCCATGCTCTCAATGCTCCTGCATCAAATAAACTCTTGGATTTTACATCTAGAGTGTTTGATTTCATTTTGATGAAAAAACCAATTTCTATGATGAAGAAACCTAAATAACTATTTTCAGGATTGAGTACTAGTTTCCACTTTGGCAACACCCTAAGTTGTATACAAATAAAAATACTAAGATGATTTTTTAGCTTAAAAATAACAATTTAAATATGTATATTTTATTCACCATACAAAAATATCATATGTTAACATTTATAAATTATAATTTTGAAATAAAAGTTTTAATATAAATTATAAACTTCAAATAAAAAATTTCATATATTGTTTCATTTATCTTCTGATAACTTAATATTAAATTTATTATATAATAGTTTAAAATAAATATCATTTTTAACAACTTTCAATTTTTAAAAAATTAATAGGAAATGTTAGTTTTATTTAAAACTAGGATTATATATAGCCCCCGGGATGTAGGGAATTCACTAATGGAGTATACTTTTAAGGTGATGAAGTGTATTGCACTCGGTTATGTAAAATCACTAGTTAGAAACCATGACTTACCTTGTATGTCATGCATGGACCATCATAAACATCCCTGAAAGTTATGGACAACAAAAGAAAATATTAAAATTATATATATA
>SNQJ01S0183435.1:0-18457 GCA_010110895.2 Picea sitchensis | reverse complement strand
TCTACAATCCAAGCATCAAGAGAGGAGTTGATGGCAATCAAAGCATGGTTAGAATTTCCTTTCTTGAGATTATAATCTTTCAGCTTCTTCTTCTTGGCACCCTCGGGGATGTGATATTCAAGGTTGTTTTGCTAAAGTATTTTTTCCATTGATATATATTTTTCTACATAGATGTCGATCATGGATGGAATTATTTATGGTAGTAAGTGCATTTATCCCCTTTTCTTCCCTTTCCACCTTTGGATCCAAAGGCATTGTTGAAGGGTTTCAAGTACCCTTATGTTACACATTATTTTGGTCAGCCCAATGATCCACTAGCAACATGTGTTCATGTTCCCTGAAAAGATAAAAGAGCCTTTCTGCATGAAGAGAGTGATTTGATTTCCTTTCTCAAAAACCTTATTAAAGAAGGTCGTCTCACCCTGCAATATGCGTGAGGTGCGATGATTCCTGATCATCGCATCCTTCTCTAGAGATATACGGTGACGTCTCCATAGGTGGCCTTATACTTAGGGTGTGACGATGCTAAAATCTAAAGAACCGTCAAATTTCACGAATGTTTTAGAAGGGGATCTTCTAGACAATGAGGTGGCCTCCGATCGGTTTGGATCTTACTCGCTTCTCTGATTTAGGGGGATCATATTAATCTCCTCATCTGTCTCTCTTTCAAAATATATAAAGAGGGATCTCTCATGGGATAGGATAAGGTTGAATAGGATAAGATTTGTATGGAGAGTTCTACTTCAGATTATTCTTGAGAGCTTTGCTTTAGTTCTACAAGCTACATGGTGGATCTTCTTCATTCAAAGGATTTGGAGAAAAAGTGTGTGTGTTAGAGAAAAGGGTCATTGAAAGGGGACCTTGCAACATCAAGGATTTGGTTGTATTCTCCACTTTCTATTTAATATGATACAACAATATGTTTCTTTCCCATAAAACTAGTCTTGTTTTATTGTATGATTCCTTGATTACATACATAAGTTCTTGTTGAGTATATTGTGTTTCTTTCACTTTGGTTGGCTTGTGTTCCCTTGCAGGTTCGATATCACAAAAGCATTGGAATGGAGCTAGGATGGAAATGGTAAGAGGAAATGACATTTAAAAGGTATGTTGTCTATCTCTTGTTAGCTAATAGACTCAATAATTAGAACTTAGGGAAATTCTTATATTTTGTTCTGTTTTGTTCTAGTTTCTAGTGGGATCTAGGGAGAGTTGTTTGTGTCTGCACTTACCTATTTGTCCAATAAAAAAATTGGTGACCATACTGGGGACATGAATTTATTTGGATTTTTTCTTCTTATTTGATTTTAGCTTGCCTTATTTTGAATAAGTTCATTCTATGAGTATGTGGGTGATCCATCTGGACTCCTTGGGTCTGAAAGTTCAGTTAGATTTTTTTCCTTTCTCCCATTTTTTCCCTTAGTTATAAAGATCGTCGCATTGTACCATCTAGGCAGCCTGCAATGACCCTATGACGTCTCACTCTACTTGTGAAAAGTAGTGCATCGACGTCGCCCTGTGCCCTATTGGTAGCCTGCGACGACTTTAGCGCATTGCACTATGCCCTACTATCAACCTGCGATGATTCCTGTAGGATTTGTTGAAGTGAACCAATTTTTATTTTTTCACCCAGTTTTGCCTTAATTGCCTGGGATGAAATTTTGATACTAGTGATTGATTGATTTATGAGTTTAAATCTTTCATTTGATTGGTTTTCATTGATTGGAAGTCTTTCTTTGTAATTTTTGCAAGTTTTGCTTTTGATCTTTGTCACAAGGATATAATCTCTGGATCTTGATCTAAGTGCTTATTTGATAAAGGGTCTTTGATTTGTTTGAAGTTTTGGATTGATTTCACTTTCCAGATTGTTTGTTTATTGAAAGACATTTTTTTTTGCATTTGAAAAAAAGATTTCTTATCTTTTTCATTTTTGTCTACATTACAAGTTTGATTTGGGAATTGTGTTGAGAGTGTGTTAATTTTCTTGATTTACGCTTTCCTTTCGTCATTACATATCTAATTTGATTTAGGAAAGGAAGAACTGAACTCATTTATTCTTTCTAGTAATCTTTCATAAGAAAATGATTGCATTCAAAATACTTGATTAAGAGAGAATTTGGAAAATTTTATAGTTCATGATTATTTGGAATTTTGCTCATTCAAAAATTGAGATATTGTATTTCGTAGCTTTTGTACTTCAAAAGAAATACCTTCTCCCTACTGTATTTAGAGTTCATCGAATTGAAATATTGGACATTCATCTCTTATTTCATTTTATTGGGTCAAGGTCATATACATCTTCAGTTTCATTCCCATCTCCCTTTTGAGTAAACAACAGCGCTTAAAACATAGTGTAATTGTAAAATTTGTTAGTAACTTTTATTTTCTAGAAATTATCTTCACCAACATTAGCTAGGATAGCGCTTTGGAATAGGTTGTAAGGCACACTCTCCAAAGCATCAAAACACAATAGTATCTTGTGATAGGGATAGTTCAAATCCAATTGCTACATTTTGTCCTGGGAAACCCTTCTAACACAAGGGTCAATCATGAAGTCGCATTAGGACTAACAGGGTTACTTACCCTTTTTTGTTGGTATTAGTGTAGATATAGCACGTATTATTGGGGGTGACTTGAAGTTATACCGATGATTATGTGTGGGAGCCTCTCGAGTTGATTTCGGGCTAGATACCTTGCCTTTGTGTGTGGATCGGACTGTTGATTGTTTCCTCAGGCATCATTGTTGTAGTTGGCAACCTTAGTAGCCTATCTCTTTAGGGTATTTACACGATGTGAATGTGGAGGGGCAAGTCTTCACGATACCTGGAATCTACGTTGGACAAACTCACTTGGGATCCTTGGAGGGTATACCTACGATTATGTGTGGGAGCTTGCACCAGGGTGTAAGTTCGTTAAGGAGGTCATCAATGTAACTTTTCCACCTGCTTTATCCCAACCCCTTCTTGTCTTGATTTCACAAAGTTGGATTTCATCACCAAGTAGTGACTTCGGAATAAGAAGGTTTGTTTGCTTTGTTTGATTTCTAGATTTTATTAGTGAGTGTTGTTTGTTTCTCTAGTTGGCCATAGATTTATTTCGTTCTTTATTTGGTTCAGCCAACATCAACCTTCGTCGTTCATGTAGGATGCAAGGGTTACTCTCAGAAGATCTGGAAGGTTACCTCCGTTTTCTTCTTAACTCACCAGAAGGCTCTCCTGAGGGATCAATCAATAACGAAGTAGCTTCTGAGGTTGGAAGTTCACACTCTTTAGAGGGATTCCAAATTGTTTCAGATTCTTTAGAGGCATTCTGACTTCCCCCAAATCCATTATTGAGTATTAGACAAGACACACATTTGCTTTGGATGAAATCATTGGGAGAAATTGTTGTTGTTGACAATACTGAAGTACCTACTAGACCTAACACAAGATATAGAGTAGACGATCCACTTTTTCAAAGTGAATCATTTAGAACCCTATCTCACACTGCTAGAATTTTTAATCCTAGTTCCGCCCCTTATTAAGTATGGAATTTTTATGGTGCACTATGAATGCGTTCTAATCAACCTATGGCATCACAAATGCCTGAAACGTTTGTTACCTATACGGTACATTTAGATAATTTTACTGGCACAACCAGTAATGTCACCACAGTTTCAGACCAATTATTGGTTGGTTATCAATCGATTCTTCCTCTTCACATGGCCCAATATACTATGGTCCCACAAGATACGACTGTTTCTACCGGAAATGTGGTTATCACTTAAGATCCTATTGGGACAACACTTCTATTTAGACCAAATCCGTCACTTCCCCCTGGGTATAATGCTTTGAACACTTCCATTTCTATTCCTACTCAGAATCCATCCAAAGGGTCTAAACTTTTTGTTCCTCCTGGGTATAATGTTGCTAGTCAGTTCATTCCTACACCTACCCAGGTTCTCTTTCCATGTCCTTATGTTCCTCCCCCACCTTTTTTTGGAGGATCTAATTATCCTGGCCCTAGTGGCTCCAATCCAATTGGAGGCACCAGTCTTTCTGTCACTTCTAGTTTTCAGATTCCTATCAGAAGTCAACCTCAAGTTGGAGGGAAACCTCAATTTGGGGGGCAACCTCAGATTGGGGGAAAACCTCAAGTTGGGGGGAAACCTCAAGTTGGATGCCATGACCCAGTTTATGGACAAAGTATACATGTGTTACAATATCAACCTTTGAATATTCCTTTCCAAGGGAACATACCTAATCTTAGTCAAAACCCTCCAAAACCGAATCTTTCATAATCGTCTAACTATCTACAAATTGCTTATGGTCCTAATGGTATACCTACAAGACTTCCTCCTCAAAACTACCAGTTTCCTCAAGTGAACAAACAATTTCCTTTTCTTTCCACTTTGGATTTACTTGATTTATCTAGGATTCTAAATGATCCTATTTTTCATTCTCCTTATTGGCCCGTCATACCAGCCAAATTTCCATATGATATTCCTAAGTTTGTTGGTCGATCATAAGAGAACCCAAATAATCACGTCATGACTTTCCATCTTTGGTGTTCGTCCAACTCATTGATGGATGACTCCATAAGATTATGACTTTTCCAACGAACTCTCATGGGTTTGGCGACAAAATGGTACATTGAGTTACTGTGATGATTCTTTAATGACTTCAATAACCTAGCCATGGATTTCTTAACGCATTACCAGTTTCCAATTCGATACATGACATGAACCAAAATTTTGAGTTCTTTTAAACAATCTTCTTCTACTCATATTTCTGATCACATCCATGAGTGGAGGAGGATAAGATGTTTAATCAAAGTTTCCCTTCCTGGTCAACTATTGGCTGAGTGGTTTTCCAAATCACTTATTGGTCCCATAGCCCATGATGTGGCCATGGGTGGTGTTGTCACTGAAGAGCAGACGATTAGTCATGCTCAATATCTAGATCTCATTTATTCGCAAATGGGCACGCTTTATGACTTGATCCCTGACGTTCCTCGTCCTTCCACGAATCCTATCCCAACACCTCCAGTAGCTTCTCATGTTGTTGATGGTGTGATTTTCACCTTTCATGTTGAGACTCATTCTACACACCCCGGTCATACCAATCCCAAGTCTACCACTTCCAATGTACAAAATACTCCTACTCCTACTCCTTCTTCTGGTAAAACGTATGAAGTTAATTCGGTTCAATATACACCTACTGGTAAAAAAAAAGAAAAAAAAAAGGGGGAAGGGTGAGAATAAGGAGGACAAAAATAATAATCAACAATCTGAGAAGCCTAAAACACAACCCGTTAATTATAAAGATAAACGTAAACCTCGTTACGCTTACCTTATTTGTGGTGACGATCATTATACAAAATATTGTCCACGACATGTTGAGGTTACTAAGTTCCTCCAAGGGACCAGGAAGCCTCCTACACCTATTGTCTTGTCACAATCATTTGATTCTCAGCAGCAGGACCAATTGTTCATTCATGACCAACCCTCTCCTTCTACCTCATCTTGTGTTCTTATGTGTGCTGGTGACTCCAAGAAGAACGAAGTTGCATTCGCAAATCGAGCCAAAGATTATTCTCCTTCAAAAGAGAAATTTGATTATATACCACCTTCATTGGTTCAACCTCCTCCCCCAACTTCACCTCCAAATGGTCCTCTTCATCTCAAATGACTAGTTCTTGATAAAGTTCTTCGCCCTCCTCTCAAGGGCGTTGTTCAAAAGTATCCATTTAATCCTCACACACGTGATGCCCAAAACTACAATATTGTAGAAGACCTTACGCAAGCACCCTCTGTGATGTCGACTCTCGAAGTCCTTCAAAGTTGTCCTACTCAACAGAAGGTGGTGTTAAAGGCTATTGGTGGAATTGATCCTACCAATACTAATTTAATAATATTTGACTTGGAATATCATATTCCAAGGCTTCCTCCTCAATTAGCGTTCCAGATCCAAGTTGTTGTGGAAAACAAGAATATCTGTAGAATTGTTATTAATCAAGGATCCTCGACTTGTGTCATGTCTGTTACTTGTTGGAAATCTATTGGCTCTCATGCCCTTACCTAGTCACACAATACTCTGAAGGCCTTTAATGGTACATGGTTTAAACCTTACAGTGTTCTTCCTTCATTGTCTATTACATTAGAAGGTAAATCTATCAACATAGAGGTTGAGGTCTTTGATGCACCTCTTGATTATAATATTCTACTTGGTTGTAGCTGGATTGATTCCATACACGCATTTGTGTCTACCCTTTTACATGTGTTATGTTTCCCGCACCAAGGAAAGGTCGTAACTGTTGACCAACTGGCCTTCTTTAATTCCGATTCTCATACTAGCAACATACATTTTATCTCGAAGACACCTCCCGATTATGATAATGTCAGCATGGGTATTTTAAAAGATTCAACCTTGATGGGTACATTTCCTATTCCACCACCTGATATTCCTCCTCCTTTTGTCACTTCGATTAACATGATATCAACCATTTTTCATGAAACCCCCGAGTCATATGACCTATGGGTAGTACCTAACTTTGGTGATTATCTTCGTTACAATGACCGCATGATTTTAAGTCCGATGGAATCAGTTTATCAAGTTATTCAATCGACAACTCCCTCTCCTCCTTCTCTCTGTGATATATCTCATGATCCGTTTCACATGATATTTCCTACTAATGAGATAATCATGTCTGTCATGTCTATGGAAGATGCTCCATGGGATGATGGGCATCATCATTCTATCCTCTTCCTAGAACATGATACCATGGAGAGTTACCAACGGATTTTGACTTCGTCGACCATTGTTGTTATTTCGTCTATTCCTGAGTCAACACACGATGTTTTGTATGAAAGGAACTTGAGTAACATTTCACCTACCTTTCCTCTTGACATATCGATTAAACCTGACATCGTGGAAAATGTTCATATTGGCACCTCATGCTCCATTGATGAGGTTCGCACTTATAAAGCCCCTTTTTAAGAATTATGTGACGTTTTTTCCTGGAGTTATGAATAAATGCCAGGTATTTATCTTGATATTGTTGTGCATGAGATTAAGACTTATCTGAAAGCTAAACCCGTTCTATAGAGAATTCACCCAATAAATCCACGTAAAGATGGCGCTATCAAGCTTGAAGTTGAAAAACTTCTTAAAGATCGCTTTGTCTATCCTATGGATTTGATTGATTGGGTATCCAATGTTGTTCTGGTAAATAAGAAACAAGGCACGATCCGCGTTTGTGTAGATTATATGGATATAAATAAAGCTTGTCCTAAGGAAAATTATCCAACCCCTTTCATTGACCATATCGTTGACAACTGTGTCAGGAGTGAAATCTTCTCCTTGATGGACGGTTTCTTCGGCTATAATCAAATCAATATTTTACCAGTGGATCAACACAAGACTTCTTTTATTTTCCCTTGGGGAACCTTCGCCTACCAGAAACTACTCTTTGGTCTAAAAAATGTTGGTGCAAATTTTCAACATGCTATGTTTTATGCTTTTCATGACATTAAGCATATTGTACAACCCTATCTCGACGATCTACCAGCACATTCCATGCATCGTCAAGATCACTTGACATATTTATGGGCCATTTTCCTATGCTGTCATTATTATCACATACGTTTGAATCCACACAAATGTGTTTTTTGTGTGGAATCTGGTCAAATTCTTGGTTTTATTGTGTCTATACATGGGATTCAGGTAGACCCCTTGAAGGTTGAGGCTATTCTCAATATACCTCCTCCTTCCATGCTACGCAAACTCCAAATTTTGCAAGGGAAGGAATTTGTTTTATGTCGATTCATTCCCAATTACACTGAATTAACGAAAGGATTCACTCAGCTCCTCAAGAAAGGTTACGATTTTGTATGGGATGATACTAAAAATAAATATTTTGAAGCTTTGAAACTCGCCTTAACCCATACACAACTGTTGTTTCCCCTTGACTATAGCCATAATTATTTCATGTACTTAGCTTCTTCGAACTCCACCATTTCTATGGTCTTAGTCCAACAGGATGATTCACATGATGAACATGTGATATACTATTTGATTCGGAGTCTCATAACTACCGAAACCAAATACCTACATGTGGAGAAGTTTTCCTTGGCAGTTGTTCAAGATGTTCAACGTTTTTGTCACTACATCTTATTATGAAGAACCACAATCATTTCTGATTGCAACCCCATGCAACATATCCTTACTTGACAATTGTTGGGGGGGAAGTACTCTAAATGGATAGTTATTATCCAGGAGTTTGATTTGGAGTTTGAACGCGCCAAGTCAAAGAAGTCTTTGGTTTTTGTCGAATTGATATGTGACCTTCCCTCTACTAAGACAAAAAATGTGGAAGAGGATTCTTTACTTGACGAATACCTCTTTCTGATCAGTTCTGATGATGTATGGTACGAATATATTATCATCTATCTCCAGACTCAAAATTTTCAGCATGATCTCTCTAGTACAGATCACCGTCGTATACAGTATCAAGCTCATCAATACACCATCCTTGGTGATACCCTTTACCATTGTGGTATTGATTCCATATTTTGACAATGTCTCACCTACGATGAAGCTGAGAAATCTTTAAATGACTACCACTCTGGAGCATGTGGAGGTCATATGTCTGGGTATGGCACTGCCAAAAATATCTTACGAGTTGGTTATTTTTGGCCTTGATTGTTCAAGGATTGCATTATTGTTGTCCATAAATGCCATGCTTGTCAAAATTTCAACAATAAGATCTAATCTCACCCTTCTCCTCTTCACCCTGTAGTTTTCGTTGGTCCATTCGCCAAATGGGGCATTGACTTCATGACATGTAACCCTCACTCGGTCGGGGGGCATGGATACATTATTGTAGCTGTGGATTATTTCACTAAGTGGGCTGAGGTGATGCTTACATTTGATAACACCGAGAAACCTTCAACGTTGTTCATATTCAATCATATCATTACTTGATTTGGTGTCCCTCAAGCCATTGTAATTTGTCACTGATCATGGTAGTCATTTTCAAAATTTCATGATGTCTAAACTTACTAAGAAGTTGGGTCTTTGCCATGAAAATTCAACCCCCTATTATCCACAAGCCAATGTCTAGGGTGAAGCAATTAACAAAGTTCTCACTACTATGCTTCGACGGATGGTAGGAATTCATAATTCAAATTGGCACACGATGTTGTTCTCAGCGTTATGGGCCTATCAGACATATGTTAAGTCTACCATGGGATTCACACCGTTCCAATTAGTATATGGTATTGAATAATTTTTTTCGATTGAATGTTTAATACCATCTTTGAAACTAGATGTCGAACTTCTCCCTAACACCTCTGCTGAAGAGGAACATCTTTTGTATTTGATACAATTAGAAGAAACCCTTCATGATGCTGCCTTAGTTATTGAAACTCAAAAAAAACGTGTTAAATCCCAACATGACAAACATGTCAAGCCACATGTTTTTTTTCTGAAGGTGATCTAGTTCTTCTTTACGAGCAAGATCATTATTTGCTAGGGGCCAGTAAATTTGAGCCCATGTGGCGGGGTCCTTATATTGTGAAACAAGTGTTGGAGAAGGGAGCTTATGAGCCAGTAGATTATGATGGACTCCCTTTGAGTGAACCTAGAAATGTGCCTTACTTGAAGAAGTACTATGGTTAAATCATTTTTTGCATGAGTGTTGTGTATTTTTAGTGTATCATACTCTTGTGTTCTTTTTCATTGTTTGGTTCCAGCTTTCAACTGCTTACCTTGCATTTTGCTTAGTTTCCATATGTCAATGTCTTCACTACCCTACCTTGGCTTCGCTAATGGTGCTAGTCGCAGTACTAAAAACTTAGCGTCTCCTTCTTGGGAAATCTATGCACCTACGGATGAATTGATCAATCTACATGGTGTATGCCTTGGTCGTGCAACCAAAAATATCATGGAATACAATGCAGTTATCGAATTATTGACTGAAAGTTTTTCACTTGGAATCCACCATATTATTGTACGACTGGATTCATAGTTAGTAGTCTTATGGTTGAGTAACATTTATTCTATCTGGAGTCCTACTTTGTTAAGAGTATATTTACAAATTCACCTCTTGGAATGTCATTTTGATTACATTGAATATCAACACATTCCTATATGTCTAAAAACATTAACATATGCATTGGCTAATTATGTGTTAGACAAACATTTGAGACATTTATAAAATCCAATCACATTTTTGTACATAAAACAGGTAAGCCGGTAGGAGCCTTATATTAATAATGATAAAAGTTTACAAAAAATGTTTTTGTCCGAAGACCAAAATATCAAAAATGTGAAGCACATGGATTCATATACAACAGATCATAAAGGATTTTAATCGCTATAACATGCGACTTCCCATGCTACTCTATGGAGGAGTCGATCGATGGATGCAGACATGCCCACTGTGTGGCGTTGATAATGCCTAGGAATGTCATCTATAGAGGCATCTGGGATATTCATTGTGAGGCCCTCCAGATTTTGTTCTATGGTCTCTAAGTGAGAAACAACTACTCTTTCCATGGCACCTCTCTCCCCTCACCTCTGGATAGGGGATGAATGAAGGATGATAAGGTCCCACATCTGTGTAATCGAAGATCACTCGATTATTCATCGGATAAAAAACATAAAAACATTTTATATCTTTAAAAATAACAAAAACATGATATAAACAAATTTTCCTTCTTACCCATGTTCCCCCATTGCAAAAATTCGGGAAGAGCTAGGTCTGGATCTCCACAGAAGTCTAGCTTGACATATGCATAATCATTGAGCATGAGAATTTGAGTTCTCAACCATTCGAAGAAGACATAGTTATAATTAACGATGTGACCAGCTGCATGTCGGTCCATGAGGTCTAACCATCTCTTCATTCTCAAATCCTGTGGAGTAGGTATACCCCACTCTACCTTCAAGCATAAAACTGGGACCCTTTCTAGGAAGAAGGATACCAAAATCAACCTGTATATGAATTGTTTCAACCCACCACTTCTACGCTTGGTAAGTTGTTTTTTCATACTTTTGAGGACCCCTTCACACCAATTGAAGACTCGGGGCTCCATACACTCCAATGCATACTTAAAATAGCTCTACATAGCCATATGGGGAACTACACTCCCTACCATGCAAGTTATAGTATAGAGGATAGTCTGGAGAGGCAAGTCTCAGACATCTGTGATGGCGACCTTACCACTATGTCTCTGGGTACCCGACACACAATGTTCATTGATGTAGTGGTTCATAGGCTCACCACCACCCCTACTACCTGTAATCTTCACCCATGATCCACGACGAGATAGTCCTATTAGAAAATATATATTCTCGATATATATGGTGAGTGTGTGGGAACCCACATGAAATTCTTTCTTGTTCACATCCCACATGTAAAATAAGTACGCAAGTAGTCTCAGTTGGGCCCTCATACCTTGAATCTTGAAGAATTTCAACAACCCACACTGTCGGAGGGCCATCACTGTTCTCGGGTCATTCCCGACGAAGTAATCTTCTTCTTCGTGTTCTCCCTCACACCATTCCAACATATTGGTCATGGAAGACCTGCCAAGGAACCATAAAAATAAATTAGCAACATAATTTTCTTTCCTGAGGGTTTTCCCTTTTTGGATTCATCTTTTGAAATTTTGGGTTGTGGTCGACGTAGGCTTGTGCATTCTCACAATGCAGCATCATCACAGGCTGGCTATAGGGCCACCTACGATGATCCTATATCGTTGCAGGTCCTGATATAGGGCATCTGCGATGACCGCAACGCATGTGTAACCTCGAAAAATCAACCCAAAACCACATTTTCAACCAATGAAAATAAATTTTTAATCCATGAAAAGATGGAGGAGATGAAGATTACCTTTTCTGCAGAGACGATTCGTGAAAATATCAGTCGTGCACTCCACAATCTGTAGTTGAAAATTGAGGTAAAAAGAGGGTTTGGAGCAATGCTTGGGTGAATTTACAAATGAAATAGTGAAATGTGGGTTTTTATCTATTTTATTGATTTTTGTTACTTTTCATTTGTATATTATATTACTTTTTATGCTTCATCCAAACCCTAAATTTCTAACAACTTTACAAGTGATTTTGTTTTTGCAGATTGAAAAAGTCTAGAGGTGAAACGTTGGAACAAGAGTCCACTTTTTTGGTTTTTTTTTACATATTTATCATATGTACAGATACTTTTAGGGTTTTTCAGGAAAAACTTCATGTAGAGTCTTGATTCTTTCTCACGCTCGTGAAACCATGAAAATGTAATCAAGTAGTCTTTTGTTGTTTTTCAAAATCGTGATGGTGACAGGAAAAACAAAGCCTATGGAGTATCCTTTAAGCTCTTTTCATGCTCCTTAAAAATGAAAATATTGTCGAGAAACCTTGTTCTTTTCATGCTCGTAAAAGTATTTGAAGAAAAGATCTGATGAGTGGTAGATTATCACTTTTTCGGTCTCGACAGATTAATTTACGAAAAAGGACCTGATGGATTTCTCTTTAAGTGTTTTTCAGTCTCTCTAAAAATGAAAAACCCCTAAGTTTTCTCTCTTTGGACTCATTAAACAAACATTGAAATACCCATATGGGATCAAACCAATCCTTCTTAGAGTTTGTTAAAAATACTCTGAGGGACTCGTTCGAAGGATGAGATTACAACAACAAGCATATGTTATACTCCTCAAGATTGCGTAAAAATAAAGAGGTACTCGCCATAAATGGTGGGGGAAAATTGGGAAAGAAATTTGTCTTTGTATCCGTGTTAGTGGAAGTAATAGTCTCTCTTGGACATGACACCCCCCTTTATCATTGTCTCCCGGTTGGGAAACCATTTGTCTCTCATTTGACAACCCAAAAATTGATATGTTGGGTCCTCCTTGAGTCAATGCTGCTAAGACTATTTTTGTGTCGTTCATATGTTCAAGAGAAGTCCAACCTAAAACAAGCCTTCCATTGAGTCGAACATTTGTAGTTGTACATATTCTACCATGTCAGCCTTCCTTGTGTCAGTTTCAAATCATTTCATACTCTTATCTACCTCAAATCTATTACATATTTCATGTCTTTTATGGGGGATACATCAAGGCCCTCCTGCGACGGTTATTTTTCTGTCGACTTCAATACATTATCCAGGAATAAGACTTAGAAATCATTCAGTACCTTAGAGCCTGCATGCCTCAATGGCAGGTTTCTTCGCTTTCAACAGTGGGTTCAGATCATTGACCCCTAATTAGAAGATTCCATCCAGTGTTCGACTTCAACTCATTTATTCACATTCGTTAGATTGTACTGGGGTACCTTGGGAGTCATTGACATCAATGGTGATTTCCCTTTCACTTTTTAACCATTTTCGTTAATGAACCGTAATCAAGTGGTTTCAACCATGTTCAAATTCAACACCTGTAATCACATGGCTAGATTCGTACTTAGAGATGATGGAAATGAAGACCCTGGATATTATCATTTTGGTCCAGGTTGTGATGGAGTATTCAGGATTTGTATTGACACATAGATCCACTTTGTATGTCTCATGGATATGTCCAAATTTTAGTTCTTTTAGAGCATAAATCCACGGTGTATTCCTGGTGGCTATGTTGAATCATGATGACATGGATCCACAATGTATGTTTAGTGGCCATGGATCACTTAACATTTTGTAATTTGAGTATGGGAATGCCTACGTCAGACAATGGTATATTATTATGCAGATGATTGATTGTTTGCAGGTTCCCGATCAATGCGCTCCTTGTTCGACACACACATTCTACAAATAATTTCAACTGTCATGAGTTCCATCTTCATACTTTGGGGGGAATTTTGTTACACATTATTTTGGTCTCCCCAGTGATCCACTGACAACATGTGTTCATGTTCCCTTAAAAGATAAAAGATTCTTTCTCCATGAAGAGAGTGATTTTCTTTCCTTTATCAAAAACCTTATTAAAGAAGGTCATCGCACCCTGCAATATGCATGGGGTGGGATGATGCCTGATCATCAAATCCTTATACCAAGGGTGCAACGATGCTAAAAGCTAAGGAAAAGTCAAATTTCATGAATGTTCTAGAAGGGGATCTTCTAGAATATGAGGTGGCCTCTGATCGATTTGGATCTTACTCACTTATCTGATTTGGTGGGATCATTTTAATCTCCTCATCTGTCTCTCTTTCACACTATATTAAGAAGGATCTCTCATGGAAAAATATAAGGTTGAATAGGCTAAGATTTGTATGGAGAGTTCTACTTCAGATTATTCTTGAGAGCTTTGCTTTAGTTCTACAAGCTCCATGGTGGATCTTCTTCATTGAAAGGATTTGGGGAAAAAGTGTGTGTGTTAGAGAAAAGGGCCATTGAAAGGGGACCTTGCAACATCAAGGCTTTGGTTGTATTCTCCACTTTATATTTAATATGATACATCGATATGTTTCTTTCCCATAAAACTAATCTTGTTTTATTGTATGATTCCTTGATCACATACATAAGTTCTTGTTGAGTATATTGTGTTGCTTTCACTTTGGTTGGCTTGTGTTGCCTTGCAGGTTCAATATCACAGAAGCATTGGAACGGATATAGAAAGGCAATAGCAAGAGGAAATGACATTTAAAAGGTTTGTTTTCTATCTCTTGTTAGCTAGTAGACTCAATAATTAGAACCTACGGAAAGTCTTATATTATGTTCTGTTTTGTTCTAGTTTCCAGTGGGATCTAGGGAGATCTATTTGTTTCCTCACTTACCGATTAGTCCAATAACACCTTCCTTATTTGGATTTGCATGTGCTTTCSTCTTGTATTTGTATTTATATTTTTTATATTGATGATYGCTACCATATTTCACAATAAGTGCATGTAGCTTTTGGCATTTTATTTTTCCCATATTGATGAGCTTGTTCTGATCTTGTGTCATAGACTCGATTATGGCCTCAAGAGATGGCATCATCCAGGTGGCTTCTGAGGCAAGCCTAATTGAATGAAATGTAGATACAAACATTGAGTATTCTGGACCAAGTTTGGAGAGAATGGTAAGAACCATTTGTTTCTCTTCCTTATATTTATCAACCCCGCAAGCCTTGAGTTGTGAAAATAAATCCTTATATTTGGTAAACAAATCTTAGAGATTGTCGAATATTTTTGGATCCAAAGTGAGAAATTGCAGCTCGAGCACATGTCCCCTCATCTCATCCTATTTGAAAAAAATCCCTTCCATGGTGGTCCAGGCATCATTGGGGGTTTTACAGGAGGATATATGAAAGAGGAATTTAGGAGAAATGAGACTGCAAATTGTTCCAAATGCTTCATCCATTTGATTTAGATAGTTGGATTTTTCTATGGATGATGTTGGTTTTGTATCTGTGTTCATGGTTAACATGTATAATCCTCTGCCTAGAATATGCATTATCATCTTCTCCTTCCATGAAAAGAAATTGTACGGTGTGAGAATGAATTATTTTGGAAATTCCATTTTTCCACTGTCTTCAATATTTGGTACCTGTAAAAATAATTTGGTGTGTATTTTCCCTAGATGATCCAGGTGAATATTGGTGGCCACCCACCTATTCCAACTAGTTCCTCTTGTTAGTTTTTAGTT
Organism: Picea sitchensis; assembly: GCA_010110895.2. NCBI lineage: Eukaryota > Viridiplantae > Streptophyta > Pinopsida > Pinales > Pinaceae > Picea > Picea sitchensis. Next base: position 2,866 of record SNQJ01S0183435.1, on the reverse strand, counting down.
CAACACATTCTTTTGTACTTCTTTGTAATTGTGGTTTCTACACTTCTAGGGTTGTCTGAATCCCTACACATATTCTAGGTGGATACAGGTGGCCTCTCACCTATTCCAATTGGATTATTTTGTATGTTTTCATGTCAGCACATCTTGTTGTACTTCCAGGGCCATTTTGGATCCCTAAAGAGTTTATTTATTTCTCGTCATAGTCAAATTGTAGACGGAGTAATATTTTGATGGTGTAATGTGTACTTCTCTAAACGACCTTTGAAATGGGCTATCATGTGCCTAAAACAGAGGCCGTATGCAAACATTATGACCTTGGGAAGTTGAGGCACCAACTTACCCATAGGGGCCCACATGAATTTTGGTGTTTCACCTCCCAGGGTTATGTTTTTGGATGTCTAGGGTTGTGGCATTCACGAGTAATATTAAAAAAGCCTCTGGAGCCTCATTGTAATCATTTTGCTCAGGTGAATGTGCATAGAAGCCACATATCTTCTAAGATATAGCTACCACCATTCGAGAAAGTATTTTAGTTCTGTAGTTTTACAGTTTCATCCTATTTAATTTATTCAATAGAAGATATTGTTAATATACATGTTGTTCTTCATATCTCTTTGTTTATTGTATTCAGTATATGAATCAGTTCGTTCTTCTCCTAAATCCAGATCAGTGGTATCAGAGTAGTCTGCTCTTCATTTATTTTTCTTTATGGATGTCCCCGACAAGATCTTGGTACAAGAAGTTGGGACTCAAACCAATCGATTCGTTGCAATATCGGTCGCGTCGAGCCTAACAACAACCCATGTGAGATGAAAATAAATATGATGGACCAGGAGATCCTTTTAAAATATTTCTCGAGGAAGCCCTTGCGCAACAAAAGAACAAAAGGATGGACAAAGTTGCATAGATTCTTCGACGTCTGCTCATAGGAGACACATATTCATCAAGCGGCCATGCAACCCCCTTCAAGGTACAGGTAAATTTTGAGATTCCATTATTTGAAGGACTAATAGATGTGGATGTTGTAGATAAATCGTTGAATTTGCTTGAAGGTTATTTTTCAGTCCATAATTTTTACGATAGGGAAAAAACTACTTTTACACTCCTCAAGGCCATCCCCCATGTTAGGGACTGGTGGGACACTTACTCTGAGAAAAGAGCCAAGGAGGAATCTGCAATATTTGAGGTTTCCCTACATGGGATTCCTTCTGAGATTCTGTTAAAGAACAATAATACCCTGTTGGAAGATCCAAGGACTAGTACACCAGATGGACCACCCTACGTCAAGAAAGGGACCAGACAATACCAGATTTCACCAATATTTTCCATACCCTGCACACCAAGTTGGGTATAAAATACTCTGAGCGACATCTGGTGCTCAAATACGTCAGTTTTTTTCATAGATAAATTCAAATAGAAATGGAGTTTCTGGACATTGCCTCATTAGGTATGGCTTATAGATATGTTGTCAAGATCAAGAAAAAATTTAAGCAGAAGAGGCGTGAGTTTGGATCTCCAAATTTCTCACAGCCAAAGTAGGGCAGCCCCAACCCACGCAACAAGGGACATATGAAATATGGCCACTCTCAGGAAAACCATTCCAAGCCACAACACAAGAAGGGAAATGAGAAGATGAAGAAGGAAAAAGGAAAATGGTGTGAATACCATAAAATCCCTTGGAACAACACTAAAGAATGTCGCTCCAAGTAGTCACTCGTGGCCAAGTTGAAGGCTTCTGAATCAGAGGCCGATTCTGATTCTGAATGAAATCTAGAAGGAGAGAAGTGTATTATCAATGTTGAACTTAGTGCCACTTTCGCTACCACCAAATTCCATCCAAGAAAACCAGAAGAAACAAAGGAAGGGGAACACCTCTTTCACTCACAGATGTGGGTAAAGGGGGATCTACTTCATTTCATTGTCGATAGAGGCAGTAAGAAGAACATGATATTAGCAAAGGTTGTCAAGAAGTTATATTTGTTGACGAAACCGTATCCGCATCCCTTCACCATCGACTAGATTTTCCAAGGAAAATATATTTGTGTTAGCCAACAATGTCAATGTTGGCACAGGGGAAGACCTAGGGTTCAACGCTTCAACAACGCACCAACAAAACCCTAACTACTGGCCCTTTCTAAAACACCTGCGAAGAAGATGAAGTCTAACCCTAGGTAGAGGCAAGGGTGGTTGCAGGACTGAGATGTCTACAACCTAGCTGGGACACATATCTGTGATTACAACACCTTAACAGAGAAATTAGCAGTTGTCATTCATTATTACTTAACCTTGTCTACAACGCAGATAAACCCTAATTACAACCCAACACAATATTTAACAATATTCAACACATTCAATCACTAAGAACATCAACATAGATCAGATCTAACATCTTATTCACATCATTAGGCACTAAGCTATCATATTCATCTAAGCATACATCATTTCACTAAGAATTAATCACATGAACAATAAAACAACCATAATGCACAAAGAAACCATAACACATTATATACGTGGTTCAACCCCAGCCTGGGGCTACGTCCACCAACTCTTCTTCTCTTTATTGTCTTTTGTCAATCATCTACATTCACAGAGACACAACATCCTACTCCACATAGGACAGGACATCTGCGTGCACTCCACCAGATCCTCCTTCCCTGAGCTAGGTTACAACACGAAGCCTTTACACAGTCTCTTATAGTCACTATCACTTATCCTTGCAAGCCTCACACAGTATGCACAAAGCATTTAAAACCATTCTCACTTAGCAGAACATTACACATATGCACATTGGCCTCTTCCTACATCACCTAGATATCTATTTATACATTACAAAAGGGACTAACCATGGGTAAACCCATGGACC
>SNQJ01S0183434.1:0-18999 GCA_010110895.2 Picea sitchensis | reverse complement strand
AATTCAGAGAGTTGTAGCTTACTTCAAGTTGGAGCCTGTAAATAGAGGGACGTATCCTCCTTCTAGTTGTAGCTGGAGAATTGGGAATTTGGTGCTTTCAATGAATGTAATATTTGATATATAAGAAAGTGTTCTGTGGTTTTCTCCCATTTGGGTTTCCACGTAAATTCAGGTGTACTATGTATTTGACATGACGCTGTTGATGTGATGCTACTAGTTTTTATATTCTTATGATATACTAATGATACATTGATGATATATTGCTAATAAAGTTGACATTTATATTTTTGGATAAAAGTGGTAAAAGTTCTCATATTGATTCACCCCCCCCTCTCAGTATTCCACCAATTGGAATCAGAGAAGGTCCTTCAAGAAAAGGTCTAACCACTAGAAGGAGATCATGGAATACGCTAAGATTGGAGTACCACAATTTGATGGCCATAACTATGCCTTATGGAGTAGAATGATGAGAAAATATGTGCATTCACATGGATTTGATGCCTGTCGAGCATTAGTAGATGGATACAAAGCACCGACCACTCCACCAATAGACAAGGATGGAAAGAAACTTGAAGAAAACAATTCAAGGGCCATAAATTCTATTTTGAATGGTCTAACTGAATCAATACATGTCAAGGTTACGCACTGTGAATTCGCAAAGGAAGTTTGGGACAAACTTCAGAATATCTAAGAAGGTGATGCCAAAGTCAAGGGAGATGGACTTTAAAAATTTAGATCTAAGTTCGAACAATTGAAGATGAAGGAAGATTAAGACATTGCCACCTATTTTCTATGAGTTGATGAAATAGTCAATGTTATTAAAGTTTTGGGAGAAGAGATGAACAAACCAATCATTGTTCAAAATGTACTAAGGTATCTACCTATGAGATATGACCCAGACATTTCATCCATGAAAGAAAGAAAAGACCTAGCTACATTGAGCATGGACGAGATACATGGGATACTCACAAATTACGAAAAGATGATAGATAAATACAATCCAATCACTAAGGAAGAAACATTCAAGGAATCCAAGAATTCAAAGAAGAAAACAAAACAAAAGTCAAAATAAGATTTTAGTTGCAGCAACGATTCAGAGGAATATGAAGAAATGGAAAAAAGAAAGTTGAAAAGAGGAACTGGAACTGGTATTTTTCATTTTGCTTCTAAATGTCCTTATTCTAAGAATACAAATAACGATGAAGAAGATGATCCTAAAAAGAAAAAAAGAATTCAAAAGGAAGTTCAGAGAAGAAACAAAAAGAAATATTTCAAGAAAAGTTTCTACTTAAAGGAATATAGTTCATCATCAGACGAGGATGATGATAGTGACAATGATTCAAAAAGATTACTATTCATGGAAATATATGACGATGAAGAAAATTCCAAAGAAGAAGGAAAAGTCGATATCAGAGTAGAATTAATCAGTGCCTTGGAAGAACTAGGGAAATAGAGAAAGAAAATCAAGTCACTCGAATTAGAATTAAATAAGAAAGAAGTATATCAAAACTCCAATTTAGAAGAAATTAAATAGATAATCATCAATTTAAAAATCTAGGTAGAAGAAAATATAAGGATTGAAGAACCACTCAGAAATCAGTTGGAATAAAAGGAAAAGATGATTGAAAGTTTGGAAGCAGAAATAGTCACTCTTAGAAAATATATTCAAAAGAAATATATCACCAAAATACTGGATGAGATCATCAATAGTCAAAGGCCATACTATGACAGGTTTGGGTTAGGATACAATCATATGCAGACCGAGAAAAAGTTCGATCTCCAAGACAATAGAACACAAAGTAGAAAAAAGAAGCCATGCATAAGTCATCAGAGGATTTCCTAAGAAGGAAGAAGGAAAAAAGACCCAAGAACAAGACCACAGATAAACGATACCATCTAGAAGATGCATAATTCAAAATTAGCAGCCTCTAGCAAGATCTCAAGAAGAAGAAGACTTCAAAAGAATAACACCATTTATAAGATCTTCCACCTCCAGATATCAAAATATTTTTCTTGGATTATGTTCATCATGTAATAATTTTGGACACAAACTTGTAAACTATAGAGACTATGCCAAGAACAAAAGAAACTATGAAGGATAATCAAACAATAGTTATCCAAGAAGGACTTATGAAACAAAGAACAAAAACTACAATAGTTTTGGATCATTGAGTAATTAAGTGGAATGTTACAAATGCAACAAATTTGGACACATGGCCAAAGACTGTTGATTGATTGTTCCCCCAAGATAATAAAAAAAAATATAAATAGTCATAAACATGAACCACAAAGGATCTGGATTATAAAGTGGAATCAATTCAACACTGAAGAATTGATCTAAAAATGAAGAAGACTTGAAAAACTTGAAAACTTATTGCAAGTGAATGTTATGTGTTTAAAGCAAAAGGATCAGTTTGCAACACATAAAATTAAAGGATTACTTATGCAAATTACACATATATAGCAACATAATTAATGAACATAAACACATAAGCACAACAATTGATAAATGAGTTCACCCCTCTTATGGGCTACATCTCCTAGTCCAGCTTCCAATTGATCATTATTATTAATTGCTCAAAAGTGCTCAAAAAACATGTCTTACAATGCTCAAACTGACAAACCGACTGCTCCAATGGCTTCACAGCGTCCCAAAACCCTTGTCTGGGCTCTTTCGACACCTCAATCGGTCGAAAAACGAAGAAGTTAGGCCTCTTGGAAGTCTCCCTCTTCAAGCTTGTTGTCTCTGCATCTACAAAACGCACCCCTCTTTCATGAACCTGGCTCACACACTCATTTAAGCGCAAAAACCCATCACCGGGCGCAACCACGCCAACAGTGCAAACCGTAGAATGGTTAAGGGCGCGCCAACCCCTAACCGCCTCGGCAACTGGGAGTATGGCACATATGACCGCGCGCTTGGCTAAAATGTGGTTAATTGGTTACACAACTGTGTAACTCCCTCCGCGCTCCAACTCGAGGTCATATGCAATGTAAACAAACCGTGGGCCATGTTACAAACCCCACGTGCAAATGTTTGAACCGCGCGCACCATATATATCATGGTTATATGAAATTTTAAACAACCACGGGCCATGTGTTTAACCCGCACGCAAACGGTCGGCCAATATATAGAGCACGGTTATATGTTGTTCAATGGAACCATGGGTCGGGGCTAAGCCCCGACCCGCCCCCCTTTCCATTTAATACAATGAACCAACTTAAATATATATGCATAGACATATATAATAAGAAACATTCGGCGGCATAATGGTTAGTGGAGGTTGGAGAAGGCTTTGTATAGTGGGGGAGGTCCGGGGGTTGAACCCCGCGGACTCCCATTACATTTTACATATGAAATCAATAACCAAATAATGAGCGACACGTGGCACCCTCGGGTTGGGCCACATGTCCTCACACCATTTGTGCAAGATACCAGATATATAAAATATACAGAACATAAATGAAATGCTAGAAATGACAGAATAACAGTAAAATATCCAGCATAATCTTCACAATACACAGAAATGATATACGAAATAGCAACAGAAATAACACTTTGAATCAGATAGCAATGTTCGAGGTCCCTGGCTGAACTCATGGACTTCCGGCCATATTTTACATATGAAATCAATAAACTAAATAATGAGCGAAGACGCGGCACCCCTTCGGTTGGGCCATTACGTCCTCGCCACCATTTGCGCAAGATACCCGTGACATATAAAAAATATGTAATGTAACATAAAATGAAATGCTAGAAATGACAATAACAGTAAAATATCCAGAACAATCTTCACAATACATAGAAAATGATATAATGCAAATAGCAAATGTAAATAACACTTTGAATCGATATAATGTTCACAAAGTTCTTCGAGGGTAAACCTCCAATCGGTGCAGCCTTTACAATAATATCCAAGTTAAAGTCTCTCATACCCTCGAATTCTCTATTTATACTAAAAGAAGCATCTAGAGGAAGATCCTTCTAGAAGCCAGCTTCTAATGTCTTCTTACATCTACTTTATTCTATTTTATTGAAAGGTCTTATTAATATTGACCTTTATTACATCCGGTCACATTGATCTACCTATAAAAGTGTTAGGACCTTAACATGTCCGGGCTTCCCCTTAAAACAACCTTGTCCCGCTAAGGCTTGAGATGTGGAAATTCGTCGGTAACGGTAGCCTGCCCCAAATGCATCTCATCGGAGTCATATCTTCCAATCGCATAAGCACTTCCTTTGGTTCTCGACGCAGTGGACGCCTCCTCGGGTCCAAACCGCTTCCCTGGGTTTCAGCCAAAATGGATCATTCTCCTTCACCTAAACTGAAGGTTGGTTTGAAGTTGGCACTTGGTTCCAATCACCTTCTTCGCAAGAAACATGAAAATGTGGATGTAGTTTCAATCGACCGGGCAGAGGTAACTGATATGCGATTTGTCCCAATCTAATTTTAGAACAAATAGTGGTAAGGGCCATAAAATTTGGGGGCTGGCTTCATTAATCGCCGCCTTGAGGGAAGTTTGTTTATATGGTTGTAGCCGCGTAAACACCGGGATCTCCTTCTACAAATTGACGCTCCGGAAATGACCTTGATCTACTTGTCGCTTCATTCGCTCAGCTACGACCAAAGTTCTTTAAGGGTACGGCGATATCCTCTCGGACTAGAAGTGTTTGGTCAACCGCTTGGACCTTTGCGGTACCCGGTAAGTATGAGAGAACTGGACGGTGGCTCGGCCCATACACCTTCAAAGGAGTCAGCGCGAAAGGGTCAGATGATATGTAGTGTAAGAAAATTCACCATTCATTTTGGGGTAACCATTGAGCCCATCGGTGCCGCTTAACCGATGCAGCACCACCGATAGGTTTCCAAAAACTTGTTGACAAGTTCTGTTTGACCATCCGTCTGGGATGATAAGTCGAGTCGAGATGCAATTGTGTGCCTTGTATTTTAAACAACTCCTACCAAAAATTGCTTTCAGAAAGTTGGGTTTTGATCATAAACAATAGAGTTTGGTATGCCATGAAGCTTGAAGACCGATCCATGAAAAAATTTGGGCCATCGCGGGATGCAGCAAATGGGTGGTGAAGAGCACAAAACAGCATACTTGGAAAGTCGATCCACCACCACCATTATCAATCGGGATTTATTCTTTGATTTGGGTGTTCGTATTGTAACCATGATATATCCTTCCAAATATCGTGGGGAATTGAGCTGGAGCAGCCCCGAGATTTGACTGCTTCTCCTTGTTGCTATGCACTTCACATTCACTAATAGTACCACTGGGATGTCCCGCTTCATACCATCCGTAAAAGGGAGCGCTTAACTCTGGCCATATGTTTCAGTGAACCTCGAAAGTGCCCCCGGCCAAGTGCAGGTAGCATGAAGCTCATAGAAATCGCGGATTGAGCGATTGTTTACTTAAATACAAGCTTAATCTTTTGTATCGAAGCTCATCCCCGGGGCCAAGAGTACCCCGGGGAGCTCAGGCCTTGTTCTCAGCAGCTGTCAATTAGATGCTTAACTTTTGGGTCTTGTAAACTAATTCCTCGGTGTAATACTTGCAACCTAACGTACAATGAAGGAAAGAGAAAGAGGATCCTTCGTCTTCATATTTCGCGGATGCATCCGCCACTACATTGTCTTTTCTCTTATTGTAAATGATATCCGCTAATAATAGCCAAAGAGCTAGTTGACCATTTTTGTTGTTCGGAGGAAATGTTGTTCCTTTAAAGTATTTGAGGCTTTGATGGTTTGTCTTAATTTGGGAACGCTGTCTCCAAGAGATAAAGACGCCATAATTCAACAGTATGCACTGCCAACATTTTTCTAAGGTAAATAGGTTTTGCCCTGCATTCTTCGCATTGTTTGCTCGTAGAAGGCCAAAGGTCACTTCTGGTATAAGGACATAATGCCTTTCCTGGACAAGGCCGTGATCTCCAACACAAATGTCTTTGTGAAGTCGTGAGAATGTAACCTGAAAGTGGTGCATATGGCTATCTTCAAAGTTTGAAAAGCTTGAGTACCGGGTCCATTGGAAAGAGTTTTTTTTAAGGAGGGCCATGAGAGGTGCCGCAATCTTTCCATAGTTCTTGACGAACTTTAGATAATACCCTGTGAGGCCCAAAAATCCACTCCAGTTTTAGAGTCTTAGGGTGCTGCCAATCTGCATAGCTTCAATCTTTTCGGTCCACCCTCGACGCCTATTCTCGCCTGCTACCTAGATGACCTAAGTATTCAACTTCTGAGGCAGCAAAAGAACATTTACACGCTTTGAGGAAAAGTCAGGCCGAAATGAAAGTAGGTCGAGAACTTGATCCATTAAGGAGTTAGATGGTCTTTCCATGTCTTGCTATATATGAGGATATCATCAAAGAAAACTAGGACAAAATGACGAAGAAAGGGACAAAGACATGGTTCATGAGGCTCAAAGGTGGAGGGGGCGCTACAAAACCCAAAGGGCATGACCAAAACTCGTAGTGGCCCCGCTTATGTGAAAGACGCCTTAGGAATGTCAGCCTATTTCATGTGTATCTGGTGATAGCCCGAGATAAGATCAAGTTTGGTGAAGAATTGGGCACCATCCGTTTCATCCAGAGGTCATCAATGACCGGATGGGAAATTTATCTTTTGATGGTGAGTTTATTGAGGGCACTAAAATCATGACACATGAACCAATTACCTTATTTCTTAAGTACCATAAAAATAGGAGAAGAATAGGGGCTATTAATAGGACGAATAACACATGCATTAAGGAGTTCCCGGACCATTTTTCAATTTCATTCTTTAAATAAAGGCATGTATATGGGCATACAAGTTGGGGAAGGCTTCCGACAAGGGGAATGGAATGATCATGGACGTGGAAGGAGGGAGTCCTTAAGCAAAGGGAGAAGACTATTTGATGTTTATAAAAAAGGGCTTGGAGGTCTTGGGGAACGGGTGGGGACTCGGGTTTGAATGGTATGCGAGCCAGCTTATACACCAATGATCTTTTGAGCAATTTCTCCATGCGACGTGAACTGATGATCTCCAGGGAACCAAAAATTATTCCTTGGAACTTATATTATTATCCCTCATGATCAAATTGCATGGTTAAGTTCTGAAGTCCATGAGAATGGGACCGGTTGCGAGCCATTCGCACCCAACACAATGTCGCGAACCTCCCATGTCAATAGAAAAACATATGGGATTTGAGGTTGTAGTCACCTATTTGGAGACGACATTTTCACAACTCCACATTTCCGTTAGAGCCACCACTAAACGCGATTCGGAAATTATTAACAATATGCAGAGCGCGAGTGGCTTCGCTACGCGGCGATGAATAAAGTTGTGGGTGTTTCAATTATCAACCAAGATGATGACCTTTCTGCGCTTGATATAACCGGACAGCTTTGAGTTTGGGGCCAGCCGGTGAGAGCATTGAGGTGAAATGATGGCTCCTTCTACGTATGGTTGAAGGAGTGGTTTATTTCGTGGTTTCGTGACTCCTGTGAACGTGAAGTGTCATCATCGCCTTCTTGAGTATCCTCCTCGAGAGGGCCATGCAGATTTTGTTCCTACATTTGTGGTCTGGAAATATTCTGTCACCACGGGCCATAACAGCAGGCCTTTGAGTTGTCGCTCTCATTCATTTCAGCCCCGTCAATTTTGGATTCAAGGGAGTGGAGGGAGTATTGGGGTTTATTGGTTTAGGGTGCGAGAAAAAGGAAGGCTTACGCTTTGAGAGGAAACAATTTGTTGTGCTTCTTTGGCTTTTTTGGTAGCCTTCACCCAAATCGAATGGCAAATATGGGCCCTAACCTCCTCCTTGAAATCATAAAGCATCCACGTACCGGGCCATGCCCTCCGCTTGAAAAGCCGGTGACGCCAAATGCGCTCTATGAATTCTTCGACCGCGTCTGATTGCTTCAATTTTGTCAAACGGCCCAAATGGTTGGTGTCGTCAAAGATTTCATAAAGTTTTAGCAAAATTGGGTACCGGTCCAAAGCAATATACCCTTGACGAGAAGTTTTCCATTGCCACCATTGCCATTGCTCTGAATCGATGGAGAACACCATAAATCAAGTTTGGGCCACGGGTTACCTGTGAATGTTGTAGAGAGAGAAATAATGTTCCATTTCAGTGGTGACCCAAACTGGGGGTCTGAGACATCCAATTTAGTTACATCCACCCGCCTGGCATGAGGTCCCTTGAAAGTGATGTGGTTGAAAGGAAATGGAAGAGGTTTCCTCCTTCTTCCGCCTTTAGGTGCATCATCATTGAGAGGGATTTTAAGTTTGGTGCAAATTGATACAAAGACAGATTCAAGCACGTGTTTGACTTCCGCCATTGCAAACTACACGGCTACATTTACTGATGCATTCATGGAGGCATCAAGGGAGGCAATAGTAGCAATCGAAGTTGTTTCACTTCTTGTTGGTCTCATAAACCATGCTGCAGGGTGTTGAAGCAAGACTATAGTTCTTGGTTACCGTATGGGTCATGAGAGGACTCCGGGTGGACCGAAAAAGGAGTCACGTCGATTTTTTTTTTGCGTAAAAAATGATATGGATAAAAGTGATAAGGAGAAGAGATGAATCAAATGGAATAGGTCTCAAATAATGGTGAAAATGGGTGAACTGAAAAGGGGAAGCATGGGTCAGAAATTTTTGCATTAAAATGATATGGAGGAAAGTGATGAGGGCGAGATGAGTCTAATGGAATAGGTCTCAAATAATGGTGAAAAAAATTTCTATTCTCTTTTTTTATTACCGCTGGTTAAGGCTTTGGTCCTAAGAATGTCAGAAAAGCCGAAAATCCCAAAATTCTCAACCGGAGAGTATTACTTAGCAACCCAATACGTGACGCGGTTAATAGATCTCGACGGCTTAATTTGTTTATATTGTCGCTTATGTTCCCCTGGGCGGCGGTATCTATGGTTCTATAGATCGCGTATTCGTTCGTGCTATAGCTCTGATATAAGCGGGTCCAACAAGAGTACTCGGCCCAATATCTCGTGGCACTAACTAAGGAGGATAGACCGCACTTATAGCCGTACTTTTCACCGACTACCCGTACTAGAGAGTATCTTCCTCGGTGCGTCGCTCTTCTAAGTGACACCATAGCACCGGCGGTCGATAGGGTTGCATCTGCCAGAGGGCTCGTGAAATCCAGCCTTCAACCGTTAATAATGTGCGTTGTCCTACGCCACCACCGGCAAGTACCAACAAAATAAGCAAGGGTGGGCTGAACAAACGCATGCTTTAAGAACCACTCTAGGCTCTCGCGGTATGAATCCCTCAACCGTAATATACAGAACGACGATCTCTCTGTGGCTTAAAGACTCGAATATCGCCTCACTCGGAAAAAAAATCCCATAATTTCTACTAAGGAAAGTGCTCCGACAATTAATTTGCAAGATACCGATATATAAAATATGCGTAACGTAAACGAAATGCTAGAAATGACGTATCAATGCAAGAAATATCCAAAGATAATCTTCACAATACACATAAATGATATACCAAATAGCAACATAAATAGCACTTTGAATCAAAAATCAATGTTCACGGGCATCTTCAAGGGGGAAACCTCAAAAAAAATAAAATCTCAATTACAAAATAATTATCAAAACAAAACTTCTCATACCATCTACTCCTATTTATACTAAAAGAAGCATCTGGGGAGGAAGATCCTCTAGAAGCTTTAAGCTTCTATTAGGTCTCTTACATCCGCCTTATTCTATTTTATTGAAAGGCTTATTAATATTGACCTTATTAAATCCTCTACATCCGAATACATTGATCTACCTATGTGCGGGTTAGGACCTTAAAAATTTGCCAGCTACAAGACACGTGTCACTCACGGATTCGACGGTCATCAACCAAAAAAAACCTGCCATGTCACCACTATACGGTCGTATGGTCTGTACGGTCCTGCCACGTCAGACTGTACGGACTGTATGGACTGTATAGTCAGCACCAATTTTTTTGCCTGTTTGGCTTGGCGAACAAATCGCGATATCTTCTCCATACGATGTCCATTTGACAAAGTAAATATACCGCCAGAATCAGGAAGACGAGACAGACGCAATGGCACTGTTTTCATCGCATTCAGAGCACTTTGAAATTTGAGCAAAATTTGATCCCCTGATCAAGAATGCTCGCTTTATCTACAAGATCAACATAAGAAAAGTGGGTGGTATGTTGATAGTGGTTGTTCAAATCATATGACATGTGAAAAGAATAGGTTCCTTACCTTGAAGTAGGAACGATATGGATCAGTTTCATTTGACAATGAAAACTTATCTAGAGTTATAGGAAGAGGCACAATCAAGCTTGGAAGCAAAGATGCCAAGACATAAAAAGTTCTACTAGTTGTAGATATGAAGAAAAATCTAATCAATGTAAGTCAAATGTGTGATCAAGGACACAAAATTTTGTTTGACTTAGAAAAGTGTGAGATAAGGAAAGAAGGACCAGGCAGGTTGGTGGCTATAGCTATAAGAACACCAAACAACATATATGTCCTAAATGAAATTGGAAAGGAAAGATGTTGTTTAGGAAAGAAAAATGAAAATTGGCTCTGGCACAGAAGGATTGGACACATGAACTTTTATAATCTTGTGAACTTAGTAAGATAAATGCCTAAGATTTCAAAACCAATGAATACTTTATGTAAGCATTATCTACAGGGAAAAAAAGCCAGGACCAATTTCAAGTCAAAAGAGTACTCTACGAAAAAACCATTCGAAATTGTGCATACCGACCTATGTGGACCAAAACGAGCAAATGGATTGAATGGATAAAAATACTTTATGGTATTGGTTGACGATTACACAAGAATGTCTGCAGTTGGATTTCTCAAGAAGAAGTCAGAGACATTCAAAAACTTCAAGATATACAAAGAAATGGTTGAAACTGAGACAAACTTGAAAATCAAATGTTTGATATTAGATAATTGTGGAAAGTTTACATCAAAAGAATGTACATATTTCTTTGGTGAGCATGGAATAAAAATACAATTCTTAACAGCTAGGACACCACAAAAAAATGGAGTCGCCGAAAGAAAGAACATAACAATAAAGGAAATGGCTAGAACCATGCTGAAATATTCCAAGTGAAGTGACATCTTTTGGGTATAGGAAGTACATACAATAGTTCAGATTTAGAATAGAGGAATTCTCAAAATCAACAATGATAAGACTCCCTACGAGCTATGGAAAGGAATACCAACAAATGTGAAGCATTTCAAAGTATTTGGAAGCAAGTGCTACATCAAAAGAGAAGATGGCAGGATTGAAAAATTTGACTCCCAAGTTGACAAAGGCATATTTTTTGGGTAATCAAGCAAGAGCAAAGCATAAAAATTATTTAATTTGATACTCAGTAGAATCGTGGAAAGTATCAATGTAACGATTGATGAGAAAGATGTACAGAAGGTGTAACATACCCAACCACCCATAGGTCGGGCACACTACTCCAAAACTCACTTCTAAACTGATTTTGAATTATGATAGCAATTAATTAATAAATAAGCATGAAAGAAACATGATAACATCACATTCCATGCACAACAATAAACAACAAGTATGCATATTATAACATACAAATCTCAGAGACAATAATTAATACACAATGGAAATAAATATATAATAAGAGAAACACATGCCAAAGAGAACTTATCTTAATAAAAAACCATTCACCAACTGGTTTCATAACAAGGATGTTCCACCCAACCATAGACACTACTATTCCAAGTCTCAATAATAGGTCACCCTCTAGCCAGGGATATGAATCCATAAGGACGGTTCCGAGGTGTCACTCATCTTCCCAAACCAATCAACACTCAAGCTCTCATAGGTTCCTCAAAATACAAAAATCCAAAGTACACTAACTCTCGTCTCTCCATCCTGCATAACCTAAGAGAATGGACCCCCTTCTCTGCCACACACTCCCTCAGGCCTTCCACATCCTTCCATGGATCCAATGAATTTGGTCAAGAATCTCCATGCTGGGACTCTTAGGACCCACATCTATGAATAAAATTTAGTACATGCCAATGCATCTCAAGCATGCAGACATTAATTCATGGATGAAATACACCATCATTCACTACATCCATCCAACAATGGTTTCTCTCCCAACAATTCATTTTTCCTTTCCCCCACCTAGATCAAGGATGAATGAGTGAAAGTGTGAAAGGAGAGAACAAAATGAAGAGTGTGAACAATGAACAATGAATGAACCCCCAAACAACCCATAGATGAGTTTATATATTTACTTGAAAATCAAGAACCACATGGCCTTTCCCCAAGAAGCACATGTAACCACTCCTCTCCATTAAAACAATTATGGGTAAATAAAATATGATAAAATGACTTATCCCCTTAAGCCTCCTCTCTCGTGGAATCATATCCCCCTATAAATATTGTCCTTGTCTGTGTAGCAACCAACAATGTATTTTATTATTAATAATGATCACAACATTACATTTCCTAGGCACTCTTCCCTCTTATAATTGTTTGGGAACTCTGACCTTTCATAAAATAACAAAATACATAATTTATTATGGGGAATCAAAATTGGGGTATGACATTCCCCTCCCCCTTATTTTGGTACTATCCTTAGTGCATATACAAAACATAAATCAAAATTTCAAAATTTATTCAAAAAGTCGCGGGTACTCTGCCCGCATGGCATCTTCATTCTCCCAAGTAGAATATTCAAGACCGTAGCAGGTCCACTAAACTTTTACCATCTCTATAACTTGATTCCAGAGCATTTTGACTTTTATGTCCAATATATGCACTGGATGGACTGAAAAGTCTCACTTTGGTTCTATATGAATCAAATGCCAATCAATAACATGGTTAGGATCATGTACATACTTTTTCAACAAAGAGACATGAAATACATTATGCACATTCATGGAAGCATACAATGCAAGCATGTATGCAACTGACCTTATTCTATCCAAGATCTCAAATGGACCACGAAATCTAGCTGCTAGCTTTGTACATCTACCCAACTTCAATGAGCTCTTCTTGGGCTTCAGTTTTAAAAGAACATGGTCCCCCACTTTAAATTCCCTAGATGTCATGTTCTTATCTGCATAATGTTTCTTTCTATCTTTAGCTTCCTTTAAATTCTGCTTAATTCTAACCATAAGGTCTTGCATATCCTTGAACAATTTTGGCCCAAGTACTACTCTATCTGTTGGGTTGTTCCAACTCACTGGAGTATTGCATTTTCTACCATACAAATATTCAAATGGGCCCATCTTCAATGAATCTCGATACCCATTATTACAAGAAAACTCATCCAAATTTTAGTAATCTTCCCACTTAGATGGTTTATCCATCACATACATTCTCAGCATGTCTTCAATTACTTGGTTGACTCTCTCTATCTGTCCATCTGATTGTGGATGGTATGTTGTGCTAAAATTTAGATTTGTACCAAATCATTTAAGTAAACCCCTCCAAAAATTTGAATTAAATTTTTTGTCTCTGTCTGAAACAATTGCCTTAGGTATCCCATGCAACCTAGCAATTTCTCTCATGTAAATTTATGCAATATTAACTTATGTATGCGTCATCTTAACAAGAACAAAATAAGCAACCTTTGTCAATTTATCAACCACTACCATTATGGAAATATGTTTTATTGTTGTCCCGGGCAATTTAGTTATAAAATCAATGGTTACCACTTCCCATTTCCTCTATGGAATTGGCAATGGCTGAAGAAAACCCGCTGGGTGTCTATTCTCAACTTTTACTCTCTAACAATACATACATTTGGAAATGTAATTAACAACATCCTTCTTCATTCTAGGCCAAAATAATTGGCTTCATACTGCTACAATTTTTTTTTGGTAACCAGGATGTCTGACATATGGAACATTATGCATTTCTTTTAACACCAAATTCTTAAGTTCTTCAGAACTAAGAACATAAATTCTATTCTTATGCATAAATAACCCATCTTCCTTAATATCATACTCTTTAATTTTCTGCTGTACATTTTCTTGCTGTAAACTTTCTTTTAACCTGTAGGTAATGTTGATTTAAAACAACAACATCTAAAATTCTTCTCTTTAAATATGACTGATGCATACTAACAACTGTAGCATGCATGAGGTGTACTCTTATTCTAAGTGCATCAACAACTTTATTTTCTTTTCCCTTGATATGCTTGATGTCAAAGTCATACTCACTTAAAAATTCCAGCCATCTTGTATGTTTAGCATTCGAATTTGGGTATTCAAAAAGATATTTCAGACCACTATCGTTTGTCCTTAATTCAAATATTTTTCCCATGAGATAATGCCTCCACATATTCAATGCATGAACTATGGCATCAAGCTCCAAATCATGTGTGGAATAATTCTTTTCATGTTCTTTGAGTTTTATGGACTCATAACCAATGACAAGTCCATTTTGAGTGAGGAATCCACCAAGTCCTTCCTTGCATGCATCTGTACATACCAAAAAATTCTCATTTGGGTCAACAATATTTAAAATAGTTGCACTAGTAAGCAATTCTTTCAACAAATTAAAGTTCTTTTCACACTCAACTATCCATTCAAATTTAATTCCCTTCTTTTGCAAAGAAATGATGGGATGAGAAATCTTAGAGAACCCTGCTATAAACCTCATATAGTATCCGACTAATCCCATAAAATATATGGTTTATGAAACGTTCCTGGGTGTTGGACATCCTCTAATGGATTCAATATTTTTTGGATCTACTGCTATTCCTTGTTTTGAAATAATATGCCCCAAATAATGGATTTGTTCTTGGTAAAAAGAAAACTTACTAAGCTTGGCATAAAGATGATGTTCCCTCATCACTTGCAATACCAACCTCAACTGATGTTCATGCTCTTCCTCGGACTTAGAATAAATAAGTATGTCATCCAAGAACACAATGACAAACTTATCCAAATAATTTATGAATATTCCATTCATTAAGCACATAAAGACATCTAGTGCATTGGTCAGTCCAAATGGCACCACCACAAACTCATAATGTCCATACCTGGTTCTGAAGGCTGTCTTATTAATGTACTTTTTCCTTGATTCTTACCTGATGGTATATGTATCTCAAGTCTATCTTTGAAAATATATTTTCTCCTCTTAACTGATAAAAGAAGTCATCAATTTTGGGTAGAGGGTATTTGTTATTCATCGTGGCTTTGTTTAGCTGTCTAAAGTCAATACACAACCTCAATGTTCCATCCTTATTTTTGACAAAGAGTACTGGTGCTCCCCAAGGTGAAACACTTGGACGTATGTACCCTTTCTTCAACAAATATTCCAACTACATTTATACTGCAAAATCTCCAAGTCTTGGTATAAGTGATTTTGTTTGCACCCCCAACATTAGATTGGTGGTCTTCCTCTTTTTCCCAAGGAATCTTATTTCTTGGATTCATCTTTAGCATATTGATCTTGCTGATTTTTGTTAGGGTTGTTTCTGTTGAAAGGAGGTTTGAATCCATTCCTTCTCTAATCATATTTCTCCTTCTTCTTATCCTTCCAGTATTTTTTCATGGATTCTCTTCCCTTGCCTTGCTCATATAGGTACTTAGCCTTCTTGACAGTCTTATTCAATATCCTGGGCTCATCATATTGAATCTTATCTTTATAAAATGAAGGAGCTCTACTAAAAAACATCTGTATTTTCACCTTCTCATATGTTATAAATCCCACATACTTTAGTAGTACTAAGAACTTCTTTTCATATTCTTCCATGGTCATACTTCCCTATCTGAGTTCAAAGAACTTCTGCATTTTCTTGTCATAAAAGTGCTCTGAAAGGTACTCCTTCTGAAAATATTTCTTGAATTTCTTCCAAGTGTTTCTTCTCTCATTTATGTTTTCAACTTTCTTAAGCTGATCCGACCACATCACAACTTTTCCATCTAAATGGTAAGTGGCAATTCTAACTTCTAGGTTTGATGAGTAGTTATGCAATTGAAAATACCTCCCGAGTACAAGAAGCCATGCTTCAAAATAATCTTCCCTTTCTCTTTCATCATCAAATGATGGTGGCTTAAACTTCCTTAGCTCTCCTTGCAAACTGTCCAATTTATTTCTTCTTTGGTGCCTAATAGGAGACACTTCTGTACTACTTGTGGAGTCTTCAGATGCATAAAATTTCCTTGCTGAGTAAGGTGGTGAGTAATGACTATGAATTTTTCTATCACTTATTGAATAAAAAACTCTTCTGTAGTTACCTCTTCTTTCATGATATCTTTCTCTTCCTCTTGCCGTGAGTCTAATCCATTCTTTGCTTGCCTATGCAACTGATTTAGGCTTTACATCACTTGAAAATTTATCTGATTTTGTTCTCTCATCAATCTCTCATTGTCTACTTTGTAACTATGTACTTTTATTTTTAGGCTTCTCATAGTCTCTATAAAGTTTTCTTGTTCCCCTCTGTTCTTGTTCCCATTTGATTCTATCTCTGCATTACCAACAATGATATTTTGACCTTTGGCTTATTTATCATGAATGGAGGCTTCCTCTCCTTCCTCCATTTATTGAATATGCATTCTTATCTTGAAATAATATGGTTATACTCCCTAATTCTACAAAATGTGTAAGCAACCATTTTGTTAGAATTATGCATATTATAGAAAGTTTGTCAAAATGCTACAGGTCCTTTTTTCTGCTCAATTCATGAAGAAATATGTCATCATTCTCCAAATTATAATAATTCAAGGTTATTTCCCTCTGAACTATATTTACAATGACTATACTCATGCCTCATTTTGATATCTGAGCTGAAAGGTATGGCTTCTTGAAAAAAACACTTTCACCCTTTGTTGGCAAAAGTTTAACAAGTAGCGTATGCTTGTCATTGATGGCAAGTACAACAATGGAGATGGCAGGATAAGAAGGATAAAATCCCTTGGGGATTCGGACGTGAAAGCTCAGGAGGAACAACATTGAGGAAAACACGCGCAACAAAGCTCAAGATACATGAGTTAGCAGAGGAGAAGGAATACAGAGATCCAGTGACCGTTGGATCCCATTCAAATTTCTCGAAAGGCCGACAACCGTCAGATCTGCAAAAGCTGCGAGGGAGATAAGCCATCAGGATATCGGATTTCTCAAGGTCGTGAGAACCGGGACATTGAAAGACTCGATATCCTGACATAATCAGGACCGTCCATCTAGGAAGGATGCGTGGCAGAGATCAGAGAGATCTCGTGAACTCGGGGGTTCACAGGATAAACGCCCAAGTATTGGGTGTTCAAAGTCGTGTGGCAACGAAGTGACGAGAAGATCATGACCGTCCATCTGGGAAGGACACGTGGCAGAGATCGGAGAGATCTCGCGAACTCAGGGGTTCACAGGATAAAGGCCCAAGTATTGGGTGTTCAAAGTCTCGAGTCGGTGAAGTGACGAGAAGATCAGGACCGTCCATCTGGGAAGGACGCGTGGCAGAGATCGGAGAGATCTCGTGAACTCGGGGGTTCGCAGGATAAAAGCCCAAGTATTGGGTGTTCAAAGTCGTGAGGCGCGAGGACGCGAGGCGGCGAAGTGGCGAGAGATTTATAGCCGTCCATCTAGGGGGACAGGTGGCGAGAGATTGAGAGATCTCGCGAACTCAGGAGTTCGCAGGTTGAGAGTCCAAACATTGGGTACTCCAAGTCGCGAGGTCGCGAGGTAGCGAGAGAAGGACAGCCATCGGATCCGGATCACAGGAGGACCGTTGGATCTGCGCGGGGGATCACACGTGGTGAGAGATCGTCATCTCACTGACCAGAAAGTCAAAGGAACAGCGAGATGCGAGATCGTGATTTATACAAGGACCGTTGGATCAAGAGGACGCATAGAGAAATATCAGAGCACCATAAAGCTCCATCTCGGAGCCTCGCCTATCACGACTTGGAGTGACGAGAACCTCCATCACAGGAATCGCGAGATGCGAGATTGCGAGAAGATCAGGACTGTCGGATTACCAAGAAGTGATCTGGACCATTGATTCTCTGCATGGAGTATCGGAGTATCGGGGATTGGGATATTGAAATGCCAAAATCTCATGACATCAAGAACTCCGAAATCACGATATGCGATTTCGCGATTTGATCATAGCCGTTGGATAAGAAGTAATCTAGATCGTTGATTTAACCTCTTATCGGAGTTTCAGGGATCGGGATTTGTAAGTGACAAAAACTATGATCGCCAAGAGTGCTGAAATCGCGATGTGGAAAATCCCGATTGGATCTGAACCGTTGGATCAAGTATTGATGGGAGGGTCACTGTTCTCTCTCACAGTTAACTACTGAGTTTGGATTCTGTTAGAAAAACAGACTCATGATGACGAATTGGTTAGCGTTTCAGTTGCTAGGACATGTGTTCTTGTTTTGGCTGAGGGAAGGGGAAGTCGAACCATCGAGGAGGTACGCATAAAATAATATGAGACAGATGGTGCAAGGTTGGTCGTTAAGCATGTGAAAAAGAATGAAACTGTAAGAAAAACAGAGGAGAGAATGCGCAGAAGGAGATTGATCATAATAGTAGAATGACAGAAAGAGAAAATGCAGAGCAGAATAACTGAACAAGTTGAAGCAGATCAGAAGTAGAGCACAAAAATTGATGGAGAGCATACCTACTGAATAGACAGAGGAAGAGAAGAGCAGCAGAACAGTGAACAGAAGACCAGATTTACAGAACAAGGAAAAATTGGTAAGAACTGATTTATCTGTAAAGTTGAATGTGTATTTAGCCATTAATTTTTAAGGGTGGTTGGGAGGTGCTCAGGAGGACTGTTTTCCTCAGAAGTTCAAGTGGGTGCTTGAACACAGGAAGTTATAACTTCCATCTGGTTGCAGCCAGAGAAACAAGGGTGGCAGGGTGGTTCTAGGGAGAACAAGTGTTCTTTGTTATACAGGTTGGAGCCTGTGTAACTGGAAGTTGGTGCTGGAACTTTCAGGAAGTTGGTGCTTCCATCCAGTTGGTGCTGGAATATTCAGGGAGTTGGTGCTTCCTTCTAGTGGGTGCTA
>SNQJ01S0183433.1:16580-31469 GCA_010110895.2 Picea sitchensis | reverse complement strand
AGTGGAAGACAGCCTTCAAAACCAACGAAGGGTTGTACGAATGGCTAGTCATGCCATTTGGCTTGACGAATGCGCCGAGTACCTTCATGAGGTTAATGAATGAAGTGCTGAAGGAATTCATCGTGATGAAGAAGCTACAGTAGGAGAAGTTGTTGATCAACATGAGGAAATCTTCATTTATGAAGACATAACTCATTTACTTGGGATTCGTCATATCGGCGAATGAATTGAAGATGGATCCAGGTAAGGTGGAGGTAATTAAAAATTGGCCATCACTGAGAAATTTTTTCGAGGTGAGGAGTTTTCATGGTTTAGCTAGTTTCTACCGGAAGTTCATCAGGAATTTCAGTGGGATTAGCGCAGCGATGATGGACACGGTCAGGAAAAGACATAAATCTTTTCATTGGACTGAAGAGGCAAAGAAGAGTTTCAATCTGTTGAAGCTAAAGATCACAGAGCAACCAGTGTTGGTGTTGCCAGATTTTCAAAAGACGTTCTAGGTGAAATGTGATGCAAGCGGTTTTGCCATAGGAGCGGTCTTGAGTCAGGATGACAGACCAATTGCTTATTTCAGCGAGAAGTTGAATGAGGCTAAAGAGAAATACTCCACATATGATAAAGAGTTCTATGCCATCATACAGGCATTGAATAAATGGAGACACTATTTGATTTCGAGAGAATTTATTTTATATAGTGATAACCATGCATTGCAGTATGTAACTCAACAGGAGAAATTGAATCAGAGGCATGTTAAGTGGGTAGAATACATGCAGAATTTTACATTTGTTATCAAAAATATTTTGGGTACTTCTAACAAAGTGGCTGATGCTTTGAGCAGAAAGTGTTTGTTGTTGCAGGAGTTCAAAGTCAAGACTTTAGGCTTTGATGATCTTAAGGACATGTATGCAACTGATCAGGATTTCAGTGAAGCGTATGGAGCAGATGAGAACCCAGTTCTCAGAGACTGAAGTCAGTGGATAGAGTATGTGATCCAGGATGGGTTGTTGTTCAAAGGCAATCAACTATGTATTCCGAATTTCTCCATGAGGGAGAATCTGTTAAAAGAAAAACACAGCGGAGGCTTGGCAGGGCATTTTGGCCACGACAAGACATTTGCAAAGCTAAGCGAAG
This sequence comes from Picea sitchensis, assembly GCA_010110895.2. NCBI lineage: Eukaryota > Viridiplantae > Streptophyta > Pinopsida > Pinales > Pinaceae > Picea > Picea sitchensis. The sequence goes on along the minus strand of SNQJ01S0183433.1, from coordinate 30,338 downwards.
CATACTTTTGGCCAGGGATGCGGTCAGAAGTCAAGAAGTTTGTCGACAGATGTAGAATTTTCCAGCATTCAAAGGGCAAGAAGAAGAATGCGCGATTCTATCAACCATTACCCATACCTGAGAGGCTGTGGGATGAAATCAGCATGGATTTTGTATTGGGATTGCCTAGGACGCAAAGAGGACATGATTCCATATTTGTGGTGGTTGACAGGTTTTCCAAAATGGCACATTTTATCCCATTCCAGAAGACCAGCAATGCGACTCACATCGCAAATTTGTTCTTCAAGGAGGTCATTCGACTTCATGGATTGTCGAAAAGTATAGTTTCGGACAGGGATACGAAATTCATTGGACATTTCTGGAGGACACTCTGGAAGAATATGGGGACTAACTTGATGTTTAGTTCTGTCTATCATCCACAGATGGATGGGCAAACAGAGGTGGTAAATAGAAGTCTGGGAGATTTGCTAAGAAGCTTGGAGATAGAGCACCACAGCAGCTGGGACAATGTGTTGCCACAGGCAGAGTTTGCATATAACGATTCGGTGAACAGGAGCACAGGAAAAATTCCATTTGAGGTTGTATACGACAGGCAGCCAAGAGGATTTCTGGAGCTAAGGGATTCGGAACAGATAATGACTAAGAGCGCAAGCACTGAAGAATTCGTAGAGGCGTTGAAAGAACTTCACAGCAGGGTGAAGGAGTGATTGCTGGAATCAAACCAGGAATATAAGCGCAAAGTGGATCAGCATCGGAGACAACTTCAGTTCGAGGTTGGTGATCTAGTTCTGGCACATTTGAGGAAGGAAAGGTTCCCGAGGGGAACATACAACAAATTGAAAATGAAGAAAATCGGGCCATGCAGGGTCTTGAGAAAATTCGGAGAGAATGCTTATGAAATTGAGTTGTCGGATGAGATCGGAATATCTCCGACATTCAATGTCTCAGACTTATATCCATATAAGGCTGAGGAAGTAGGAGCTGGAAGTGATGAACAGCCAGAGGTCTAGTGGCAGAAGAAGATGTCGATTGCAGAGAAGCCATAGATGGAGCGTATACTCGACAGGAAGGTGAGCAAAAAGACCAGGCGGAAGCAATACTTTGAGTATCTGGTCAAATGGAAGGGCCATCCAGTGGAAGATGCCAGCTGGGAGATAGAAGCGGAGATTCAGAAGCATGGACAGACCGTGCAGGAGCTCATGGAGAGGAGCCCATGAAATATTTCAAGCAAGGGAGTATGATGCAGGAGCATTGCAATTACCAAAGCGAGCGTGGAGCCAACGCATGTGTTTTTTAACACATGACATATTGCTTTGAAAAAATTTTGGAAATGAAGCACCAAACCTTCAATGAACCATTTATGAAGGAGTGCCTTTTTTATATTGTATCATACCTCGAGCCATACGCTCTTGTATGAAGTAGATAGGAGGCATTTAATCTAGTTAATGCAGGTAGGTAGGATTTATTTCTAGATTAGACAGATTTATATGGAAAGAGGGAAAACGGATATAGACACCCTCCTTTGTACATTGTAACATTAATCATCCAGCATAATTCAGAATAGGAAGAGCATAGGAGAATAGCATAGAATTGTAGAAGACCTCCACGTACAGATCTTGAATTAATGGAAGGAATTGATTCAGACTCATGGTTTTATGTTTTCTCTCTGTGTGTGTGTTGATAATATGCTCATGAATGTTTTTCTTCCTGTTATGCATTTGTTTTGATATGTTGTGCATATGATTTCATGGTTGAGTTTGAAATCTGAAGGAAAAGAGGGAATGAGTTTCAATTGTTTCTCTGCTTGAGCAAGGATTCCTGCAAGGAGTGCAGTCAAAAACATCCGCAAGGAGTGCGTTGATGGAGGCTCTAGTAGTTGAACTCTCGTTCTCGTTCACCCAGAAGTGAAAGTGGGTTGTTGAAGCCTTGCAAGGAGTGCGCAGGCTAGAGAGGAAGTCTCAGTCGTGAATCTGAGAAGAAAGCTTTAGAGGACTGCTACCGCAGGTGTGCGCAGAGTCAAAGGAAGCTCGAACAGCTGAAGCATTCGCAGGATTTCCGCAAGGAGCACGAGCAAAGGGTTCTTCTTTTTTAGAAGACTGAGGAGCTGAAGAAAGCTCAGGAGGAGAAAAGGCCTTCAGAATTATTGAAAGGTTGCACAGGAGATCTTCGTGCCGAGAAATCCCCAAGGGGGAAGGAAATAAACAGTCAAGATTCGTGGAGGGAATTCGCGAAAGATCGGCAGCCGTCAGATCTAGCGGAAGTTGCGCCAGGGTTAAATCCGAGTGCGTAGGGGTTGAAGTCCCGCGAGGTCATCGGGATATCGAAGGCATCGGGATTCAGAAGTGGAAAGGTTCGAGACCTCTCGAGTCTTGAAACACCGACGAAGTTGTAGTTGTTGATCTCAGGATAGGACACGTGTCAGAAGGTCTAGAGAAGTCGGGGTTCGGAGTATCGGAGTTTTCGAAGGCAGAGAACTCTTGCACGTTGAAATCGCGATTTCGCGATACCCGATAGGGAGACGAGGAAGTGGTGACGTGGAGGAGTAAGCTCTCATGTGCATCGGGGATTGGTATATCGGGATTCTCAGTGATGAGAAAACCATTGTAGGAGAAGTCGTGAAACTCCAAAACGTGACGGCCACACAGTCATAGCGCTACAGTGAAGGACAGGTGGCGTCGGGAATTTGTGAGTCTTGGAATTCTTGGTATCTAGATTCACGAACTCGTGAACTCTGATACACACAAGGGAGGACAGGTGTCAAAGGGTCAACCCTCGCAGGAGTCAACGCCAAGTGGCATCGCGGATCGGGAATCGGGGATCCGTGGGGCAAGTAAATTGCAACACCGTAAGTGTCGATTTCCCGACAGCGGAGATTCCCGATAAGGGCGGGAACCATTGGTATTGAACCACATCGGGTTTCAGGGAATTGAAAGGCCCGAATTCGTGTCTGAAGGATTCGCGACCTCGTGAAGTCCGATTTCCCGATTTGGAGTAGGGAGACCATAAGGAGAGTTCTGTGGCTGTTGGAAAGTCCCGATAAGGGATTGGAAGAGCTTTTTTGGTTCTTCGGGCCAGGAGAGGAGAAGGTCCTGTGTGTGTGGACGTGTCGTGGGTGGCGCGCCTGCATCACTCCTCCTAAACTTTTTGACCAAGATAGGAAATCTGATTGAAACTGATGTAAAATGGAGAAGCACCTACTTGTTTTGGTAGGATAACTTTGTGAATTATTCTTCCTTTTCATGCTCAGGACTGCCCTTCTTTATATACATTCATGGAAGAGTCTTGGGAGAGCGTTTAGATATTTCATAGACCTATGGATACTCGAATTCTATGAGTTCCAAGGCTCATGCCAAGAATAAACAACTCATCCATCACTTACATCTTTCTGAGTTGCACATTGTTGATGAGTGACTAGTCGTGGGTTGTCATATAGCTGACTAGCAAATATTCATTGGTTGTCCATGTTTATCGACTATTAGCTAAATTTATCGACTATTATCTAACTTTACCACTATCGACTATTAGCTAACTTTACCACCAAGGGAAAAATGAGGGTTGTTAGTATCAACATGAGTTCCACCTTGTACTCAATCCCTTGATGTCTCTTCACAATGTCAATTCACAAGCATTGGACCCTCCAAGTGGTCATGTGATGGGCTAGGGTCCATGTCCTGTTGATGTATTATACAAGTTCCCTCATAAATTCATCCCTTTTGCTTGTCATTTTAAGTCACCTCCCTACTCATTCTTGGGTGTGTGTGGGAATATCTCACCTTCCATGACCCAGACCACTTGTACTTGTAAGAACAAACTCAGGTGTTTATTGAGAATAATGAATTGTTGTTCCATGGTGTCATTAACCCATATTTTTTTTCCTCTTTATGGATTCATGACTCCTTAATGTGACAAGTATTTCTCTAGATACCTGGTCAATGTCCTTATCGTCACCCATGATGGTGTTTTCACTTAGTGCTTCCGGGATCACTTTATAGGAACTTCTCTAATGGCATGGGAGGGACAAGAGAATTGGAAGGTGAACATAGCTCAATTGGAAAATGATTTGGAGGATTTGCACACATTGGTCTGTATGGTGTAGATTCAATAAGTGGTGATATCTTGGCATAGGTTCTCACCATATTGGAAATCACCATGCAACAATGACAATATTTGCGACAATTAAAGGATGAAAGTGTAGCACTTTGATCCCAACTTGAGGAGGAACTATTTTTCCCAGACTTCGATCCACTACCCAGTTCAATCTCTAAATATTTAGTTTTGACCTCATCTCCAGACATCTTGCCTCCCCTCCTAGATATTAATTCTCTGATATTCAAGTTTAAATACAACACCTCCAGTATGAAGGGATAGATTTTGTATTCTTAATTGAACATATTTCTTCTATATACTAAGCCTAGGATTCTATATCATAGTTTATACTGTCGTCGTTTTTGGTAAAAGGTTTCTTCTAGAATCTCCCAAATATATGCCTTAGGGAAATTTCATAGAAGGTCGTAACCCCATATGGAATAGTTATCATAAGTTTTGAGGTCATTGTACTCTTGTTGCATGCTCCTATGCAGTTTTACTTAATCAAAATATGTTCCAATTTATGTTGAAAAAAAGTATTTAATAAAATCAAAGGGAAAACAAAGGCCTTAGACTTGTTCATTTGCCAAAAAAAAATTATATATGTTCTTATTTATTTATTATGTTTCATCTATCTTGATTCTTTCATAATGGAAAAAAATATGGAGGAATAAGCTTGCAAAGTCATTTTAATGACAGGTCCTAGTTTGGAAAATTGCATTTTGAAACATTTCTCAAACATTTTGATGAATTTAATTTGGTTAAATTTGATTGTTAACCACATGCCTTGAGTCAATGGTTAAACCCATTGACCTCATCAACCCCCCCTTATTACTGATGACGTGGATAGAAACATTCACCTAACATTTTAATTTAGTTAAAATTAAATATTAGCTCTACTAATTTAATAACATGTGTTTTCTCCTTCAAAGTCACAAATTCAAATCTAAAAGGACATATGATATATATATACATACTTTAAAAAATTATTAAAAATAAACATTTATAAATAATAAAAATAAATAAATAAAAAGTAAATAAAGTGGATTATATTTTTTTCAAAACATTCTTTTGAATTTAAAAAAAATAGAGGAAGTTATAGTTTTATCTAATTTATAGTACCTTTGACTATTGTACTTAAAAATTTTAATTGATTAAAAAAATCTCAAATCTTCAGAATTAAAAAATAAATAATTAAAATGAAACCTTACCTAATTTACCAAAAAATCTTACTCAAAACAATTCCCAAACTTACCAGAAAATCTTACTCAAAACAATTCCCAAACTTTCGAATTAAGAAAAAAATCATTAAAATAAAACCTTAACTAACAGAAAGAAAAAAAAACTTCAATTTAAAAGTCCAATCGCGATTCTTTTTTAAGTTTTGCCTTATTAATAAATATAATTTTTTCATGCTTAAATTATATTTACAAATTTAAAGCTTACATGTTAAAAATTATAAGTTTATTTTCTTTTTCTTTTTTCTTTTTTTCCTTATGTTATCTTCTTTTTAGTAATTTTAAACTTTGATTGATATGATTATTTGTACATGAACCATTCCTATGATTGTTTGTCACTAGATTTTTAGTGGTTTGGTTTATATTGTTATATTTTTTGTATTTTTAGTAAGAGTTTTTAGTAAGCTTACTCTTAGGTACAATAATAGTTAAGATGCCATATTTGAAGATAAACCCAACACCAAGGGTATAATAATAGTTAGGATGTCATATTTGATGCTAAGACCAACACCAAAAGGTTCTATTCATATAATAAAAAACTTGAGTCTATCTAAAATTGTTTTTCTATATTAACATCTTATTTTGTACACCCTTGTTGATATTGAACTCAATACATATTTGAGTATCTGTGAAGAAACCCAATATGATCCATTCAAGATATATTTTTATGTACTTTTCCAAGATATTCATATTTTCCAAGATATTCATATTTAGATATTGATAATTTTCATAAATGTAAAGGTACTTGGTAGATTTGGAAGCTAAACCTGAACTAATATTTTTTTAATAGGTTTAGTGGTAGGTGAGAATCTTAAATTTTCTATTTTAATATGTGAATAAGGATTACAAGTTGTCAAACATGTTTTTGGATGCCCATGCTCCCACATATGGAGGTCACTTTTGTTAAGTTTTAATGTTTTTATTAGATTATTTCCAATTTACTAGAGCAACAACATAAAGAGGATCATTGAAAGAAACACAATCATAAGGTACACAACATTTTATCCTGGGAAACCCTCATGGGGGAGAAAATCGAGCAAAAAATCCTCGATAATAGATTTCCAATACAATGCCAAGACTAAGACCAAAACATGAAAGATAATCCAAGATTGAGCATGTGCCTGTCTTCTCCTTCTTGTAACTAAACCTACCTTCAAAATATGCACAATTGTTGAGTGACTGAGTGAGTGAACCAGTGAGGCGCCATCCTCACTTATAAATACTAGTTGAGGAGGCGTTAGGGTTATGTCTCTTCACCAAGTAGGGTCAACTTCTTCCAATAGTGGTTAAAACCATTTCATTAATTCCTAGGGGGTGACTTTACAAACACCACCATATAAGTATGGTTTGACCAATCCAGAAAAGCGTATTTGGTCTTATACAAGACCCGACATGATCAATCCACAAAAGGGGATTTGATCTATAAGATAAACTCAATTATAATTAGAATATTCTTCGAAGTTACAATATTTAAACACTCCCCCTTAACAAGAAGGGTATTCTAATGGCATAACCCAATACAAAATTATTAGGAGAGAGAGAGGGAAACATCATCATCAACATCTGGAACACTCACTGTCACATCTACAAATTATCAGAATTTTTTCTCATCATCAATATCTCCATCCACAATGTGAAGCTGGAGTAGCATCATCATCAGTAGCAACAACATGAAGCTGAAACATCAACATCAATTAGTATAAATCTATAACAACAACATCACCAACATAGGGATGGTATACCATCATCAATAGCACGAGGCTGATACATTCCCAAGACTACATTTCTCACTCATGAGGGTCATTATGAATTCTTGGTAATGCCCTTTGGATTGTGTAATGCTCCTTCCACTTTCCAAAGTCTTATGAATAATTTCTTCCATCCTTTTCTTCGTCATTTTGTCTTAGTTGTCTTTGATGATATTATCATCTATAGTAAAACTTGGTCATCCCATATCTCCCATGTAAATCAAGTTCTCCATCTACTCTCAAAGAACCAATGTTTCCTCAGATATTTTAAATGTGCCTTTGGTGCCTCAGAAGTGGAATACCTGGGTCATATTGTCGGCAAGGATGGTGTTCGAGTAGATCCTAAGAAAATTGAATCTATGAAATATTGGCCTCACCCTAAAAATATTAATATCTTGTGTGGTTTTTGGGTTTAACAGGATAGTATAGGAATATTGTTCGGAATTATGGAAAGATTTCAACTCTTATCACTTTCCTCCTTAAAAAGAATTCCTTCACTTGGGCTTCAGTTGCATATCATGCCTTCCAAGCCTTAAAATATGTTATGTTCTCGACCTGATCCAGATGGATGTCGGTGGCCTCCCACCTATTCCAACTGGTTCATTTTGGTAGTTTTCCAGTTTGGCAATTGTTTTTCCTATTTTTTGGGTCCCTGACTTGCGGGGCCGTTTTGAGGCCCTAAACAACGTTTTTAGGGCTCTCCACAATAAAAAAATGACCTTTGATAGATGGTAGAAAAATTCATATTCCTTGGATAGACCTTTCCAACGAGCTATCGTGTGCCTAAAACGAAGATCGTATGCAAAAGTTACGACCCCGAGAAGTTGGTGTACTAACTTACCGAAACGGGGCCTACGTGACCTTTTGCGCTTCATCTCCTAGGGTTAGGTTTTTGGATGTCTAGGGTTTTTGACATTCATGTTTATTGTAAAAAGGCCTTAAGAGCCTCATGGTAGTCATATTCTTGTGAATGAGCGCAGCCATCACATCTCCTCTCAGAGATAAGCCGCCACCATTCCAACAAGCTTGTTTTCCACTGCATTTTACAGTTTCAACTTATTTCCTTATTGAATAGAAAAACAGTTTTACTGTATCTTTTCATCTTTTAATAATCTATATCCATTTCTCTATCTTCATAAAATCTGGATCAGTGGTATTAAAGTGGTTTTCTCCTTTTCGTGTTAATGCATGTCCCCAACGAGGTCAAGCTATAAAGAATTGGGTCTCGAGCTTGTTCCTCTTGAGGACAAAACCTCTTGCACGCCCAAACAACCTCTCATGGCAGGAGAAAATAAATATTACAGGACATGAGATCCTTTCAAAATGTTTCTTGAGTAAGACCTCACATAACAGAGGAATGAGATGATGGATAGTTTCACACAAATCCTTCGACGACTACCAATAGGCGACACATCTTCCTTGAGCGGAGGCCCTGCCCCCTTCAAGGTACAAATCAACTTCGATATTCCTGTATTTGAAGGTCATATAGATGCAGGTGTTGTAGACAAGTGGATGAATCCACTAGAAGGTTATTTTTCTATCCATAACTTTTCAAATAGAGAAAAAAATTACTTTTGCGCTCCTCAAAGTCATTCCCCATGTCAAAGATTGGTGGGAGACTTTCTGTGAGAAAAAGGAAATAGAGAAACCCTCATTATTTATAGTCACGACCACCCGAGAATACTTCAGGGATATTATTAAGGAACAATTCTACCTTGTCGGAAGTTATGACGAATTGTATACCAAATGGACCACACTGCGGCAAGAAAGAGACCAAGCAGTTCTAGATTTCATAAATATCTTACATACCCTGCGAACCAAGATGGGTATCAAAGATTCAGAGTGGAATCTGGTGCTGAAGTATCGCATTGCTCTGCATAGATACATCCATACCAAAATGGAAATTATGGACATCTCATCCTTGGGCCTAGGAACCCCTCTCAACAAAAACCAGGAAAGGGCAGCCCCAACCTACAGAAAAAAGGACAAAGAAAAGATGGATAGTATCAGGACAACCAGTTCAAGATGCAAGAAAATAAGGACACCGTAAATACAAACAATGATACAGGGAGTGGTGCAAATTCCATAAGATCCCTTAGCATAACATTGTTGATTTTTGCTCAAAGTAGTTGCTGGTGGCCGAAGTGAAAGCCTTTGAATCAGATGTGGGTTTTGACTTTGAGTTAGAACCAGAAAGGGAAAGGTAGATCATTGAAGAAAAACCCAATGCCATTGTTGCTACCACCAAGCTCTACCATGGTGAACCAGATAAGACAAAATAAGGCAAGCGCCTTTTCCATTCGCAGATGTGGGTAAAAGGCACCCCACTGCACTTAATCGTTGATAGCGGTAGCCAGAAGAAACTCAACTTAGCATAGGTCGTCAAGCGACTAGCCCTGCCAACAATGATGCACCCACATCCCTACACCATTCGATGGCTCTGCCAAGGAAGCAATCTCCGCATCTTCCAGCAATGTCAAATGTCGTATGACATCAAGCCCTTCAAAGATGTGATATTGTGTGATGTTGTTCCTCTCGAAGTTTGTAATGTTCTTTTGGGCCAACCTTGTTTATGGAAAGGTCATGTTGTATATGAGTCTAGGCCTCGTAGGGATATTATTACTTTGAACGGGAAATTGTACAGGATACCCAAGGCAGTCCCTCCTAGTGCTATTTCCTTGATCTCTGCCAAGCAATGTAGGAAGGTCATCTCTCAGACTGAGAAATTTGTTTTCTTAGTGATTATCTCTTAGAGTAAGAGAAAGATCGTAACCACATCCAGGGCCTCCAAGGCTGATCCCTCCAAACAACAAAAGCAAGTGGATAAGCTTGTAGAATAATAATAAGATATCTTCTCCTCTCCTACCAGGGTACCTCTACACTTCCAGGTCAAGCATCCCATCGATCTTACCCCAGGCACATTGCTACCCAATGGGTCGGTCTACCGTCGCTCTCTGCAACAAAATGGGGAGATCAAGAGACAGATCCAAGAAATTATCCACAAGGAGCACATCATTCCCATCTCATCGCCTTGTGGGAGACCAATCATACTGGTGCAGAAGAAAGACGAGACTCGACGAATATCCATTGATTACAGGGCTCTAAATAAAATCACAGTCCAAAATCAGTACCCAATTCCCCGAATTGACGACCTCCTTGATCAGCTCACGGGGGCCAAATACTTCAGTAATATTGATCTGAATTCTGGTTACCACCAAGCCCCAATAGAACATAAAAATGTATGGAAGACCGCCTTCAAGTCAAAATAAGGAATTTTTGAATGGTTGGTCATGCCGTTTGGTTTGAAAAATACTCTAACAAATTTTATGAGGATGATGGACGATATCCTACGATGGATGTTTTATTTGGATGACATCCTCATCTACAACAAGACTTGGGCAGAACACTTGCAGCATATTCAGCAAGTTCTGCACACCTTGTGGCAACATGAACTATATGCAAACTTGGAAAGATGCTTCTTCGGCATGGACAAGGTCCATTACTTAGGCTACATCATTGATCAACATGGTGTGCATGTGGATCCATCCAAGATCCTGGTCATCCGTGACTGGCCAACCCCAACCACACTCACTGAGCTTTAGATCTTCTTTGGCCTCACCAATTTCTATTGCAGGTTCTTGTTGGGATTGTCACTTATCACATGGGCCCTCAGCCAAGTAACCATGGGTGGTGGTAAGGAAAAATTTGTGTGGGGCCTGTCCCAACAACAAGCCTTTGATTAATTGAAGCAACATTTGTGATCAACCCTAGTACTTTCATTATCAGACTTGCAACATCCATTTGATATAGAGACAGATGCTTTAGACTATGATGTGGGCGTCCTTCTCACTCAACACAACCACCCCGAGGCGTATCATAGTGAGACACTATTAGATGTTATATGTAAGTACCCTACTCATGAAAAACAAATGTAATCCATTGTGAAAGCATGCCACCAGTGGAGACATTACATTATGGGGAAGGAGACAGTCATCAACACTGATCACAAGCCACTACAGTTCATGCAGACCCAAGGAAAATTGCAGAATGACCTCCATCAAAAGTGGTCCACATACTTACAACAATTCCACCTTAGGATTAACTATAAAACAAGAAGTATCAACTGAGATGTTGATTTCCTAAGATGACCTCGAGTCGCAACACTCACCACGATGCTAGACTCTTGTGGCCATGAAACCTATGGATGGCCCCACCTCTATGAGACAGACCCTGACTTCTCCACCACCTACCAAATGTTGGGACAAAACTCAGTGGTTGCTAATTTCCATCTTCATGACAGGTTGTTGTTTTGTCTAGGCCATCTATGCATTCCATCAAGAGAGCACCTGAAGTTAATTTGGGAAGCTCACTACAATCAGGTGGTAGGACACTTTGGCATTAAAAAGACAGTGGCATTGTTGCAAAAAGATTTCTACTGGATGAAACTTTGACAGGATGTCGGAAAGTATATTGTGTCTTGCACCTCTTGTGCTATTTCCAAACTGACCACTAAGAAACGAGGCCTGTACACCCCTTTTCCTACTCTTTACAAGTCGTGGGAATCCATCTCAATGGACTACATGTCAGGCCTCCCATCCACCAGTATGGGAAATGACTATGTTTTTATGGTTTTTGATTTTTTTTTCCAAGATGGTGATTATGGTTGCATCCAAGAAGAACATCACTACAGAGGCCACTGCCAAGATCCTCTTTGAACATGTCTAGGTACACTTTTGGATCCCACAAACCATTGTCTTAGATCGAGAGATTTGTTTCCTAAGCACATTCTGGTCGAGCCTCTAGTCACTTCTGGATACCAAGCTCACCAAATCCATTGCCTTCCACCCCCAGACAAATGGCCAAATTGAGGTTGTCAATCAAACAATTGTAGATATCCTGGACATGTACAATTCCAGGAACCCCCACACATGGGATGATATTCTTCCCTATGTCAATCATAGCTACAACTGAGCCCTGCATAGCTAAACTAGGCACATCCCCTTTCAGGTGGGTTGGGATTCCAACCATTGGGCCCCATGGATGTTGCACTACCCTTGGAGAACACCTTGATCGAATCATATCCTATTCCACTAGAAGATGACCAAGCCACCTGATTCATTGAGAGGATAAATCACATCTGCCAATAGGTTCATAATATTTTACGGAAGTCCAATTCCAAGTACAAGTAATGACATGATCAACACCGAGCACCACATAAGTTTTAGGTGGGTGACAAAGTTTGGTTGAACCTGCAGAAAGAATGTCTTACAAGTATGCATCAGAAGATTCACCCACTCCGATATGGGCCATACACCATCACTAAGGTTGTGGGTGACAATAATTTTTCACTCAGCATTCCCCCTTTCCTTGGCCTGCACCCAGTCTTCAACGCGGCTCTCCTCCGGCCATATTTCCCACCATTATTGGACACCTCAGATATAGCAGAGTAGTTGAAACCAATATAGATCAACCCCGACTGCATGAAACATGCATCAAGTGATCATATTGTGGACACATAAATCAAGGGCACCCGACAACAAAGGATCTATCTTTATCGAGTTGTCAAAGCAGCGCAGCTCCTGCACCAAGGCAAGTGGCTCGCCCAGGGCCAAATTAAATAGAAATTTCCTCATATGATGGGGGAACTCAATGCAATGGAGACCATTGATTTCTAAGGGGAGAGGATTTATCCAAATGGATTTCAGTGGCTTCCCACCTATTCCAACAGTTTCATTTTGGCAGTTTTCCAGTTTGGCAATTATTTTCATTTTTCAGATCCCTGACTTGTGGGGTCATTTTGAGGCCCTAAACAACGTTTTTATGGCTCACCACAATCGAGATGGGTTGCAGAAAAATGTGTAGTCCTAGGATAGACCTTTCCAACGAGCTATCGTGTGCCTAAAAAAAATATCGTATGCAAAATTTACGACCTCGAAAATTTGATGTACTAACTTATCCAAACAGGGCCCACATGACTTTTGGTGCTTCATCTCCTAGGGTTAGTTTTTTGGATGTCTAGGATTTTTGACATTCCTGTTTATTGTAAAAAGGCCTTCAGAGCCTCATGGTAATCATCTTCTTACAAATGAGTGCAACCATCACATCTCTTCTCAGAGATAACCCGCCACCATTCTAGCAAGCTTGTTTTCCGCTGCATTTTACGGTTTCAGCTTATTTCCTTATTGAATAGAAAACCAGTTTTACCATATCTCTATTATTCTTTGTTAAGAATATTTTAATAATATGTATTCATTGTTCGACAACAGAGGTATTCCAAGAGAGTATGAACACCTTCAGTAACCACTCACATAACCAGATCAAAGATCAACACCCCGATGTTTTCACGTGGTAAAACCCCTATGGGGAAACATCCACGGCCTCAACCAACGTGACCACTTGGAGTAGTTTATTAATGCAAAAGAAAAAAATTATAGAGATATTTTACAAGATAGTTTCTCACAACCAATCATCGACAAATTACCCTCCATGATATTTAAATAGAGATCATGGACCAATCGGGTGTTAAGCCACAGATCAATGACCATTAAGATCGAGGAGAGTATGAATCGTTGGATCACTCTATGTCGGGAACATATCGTGACCGTCGGATTTCCTAACTACAAATGCATACTAATGCATACTAAAGAAACACACTTTTAGATAACGACACATTAGACCAAGTATAT